>JAVSCE010021680.1:0-45747 GCA_032199065.1 Smutsia gigantea | reverse complement strand
AAGAAAAGCAAGCCCAGCCCTCTCAGACATCCCCCTCCAAGGCTAAGGCTTTGAGAGCTCAGAAATGGGTCCTGCAGGAGGAAGGAGGAAGGAGGAAGGAGAAAGGGTCTTTATTCCTGAGAAAAGCAGGGCCTCCCAGAGGACTGTGGGCTGGGAGGGGAGGAGACCCAGCTCTTCACTGACTAGGGGTGGGGTCGGTGGAGGGAAGCCACAACCTCCAGGCCTTTTTGTCAGGGCGGGGCCCCCCATCACGCACATCTGTGCAGCAGACGCCAAGGGAGACCGTAAAGGTGCGGGTGGTGGCAGGACAACCAGGAGGGTCTTTTTTGCAGACAGGAAGCCCCCTCAGGTCTGTGCTCCCAGGCAGCGTTCCTACCATCCTGGCAGCTGGGGCTTGCATAACCGAGAGTAAGGGCATTTGTTTTCTTCCTACAGCAACCTGGCCCTCCCCCAACGTTTACGGTTTTGCCTCCAAGGCCGGTGGTGAAAGGTGAAGCATCGAGAGAATAAGACCTGGTTTCTCATCATTCCTCGGCCACCAACTCGCTGTGTGACCCTGGACGGGTCCCTCACCCTCTCTAGGCTGCTGTTGCTTGCTCGATATAATGCAGACGGTTGGGTCTGCAGGCTCTACTACCTGTTCCAACTCTGACATTCCCCGGTTGTGGGTCCTGGGATGGGCGTCTTTAATGAAACATGCCTCCATCCAGGAAGAGGATGAGAAATTGCCCAGCCCCGAATCCTCCCGGCCCTATCCTTGAGCACAAAAAGTAGTGTGGTCTCAAGTGTCTATTAAAGTCTCCTCCTTCAACTCCTGCATTTCACAGTAGAGGAAACTGAGGCTGGGCAGGGGAGGATGGAGGTTCAGAATTGTCCGAGATGCACAGGGAATGCGAGCCGAAGCCGGGCCTGGAGCCCCGATCCCTTGGCCCCCAGCTTCCAGCTACGAAGCACAGCCGGGTCCCCGAGGGAGCTGCGAGGCGGCGTGGGGGAGGAATTGCCGGGGGCGCGCCCCGCCAGCCCCGGCCCTGCGGGCCCCTTCCGGCCCCTCCCCCAGCCGGCGCACCGTCCCGCCACCTGCTCCCCCGCCCGCCGGGGCGGGGCCGCCGTCCCCCTCCCCGTCCCCATGGCAACGCGCGGCCCGGCCGGCCTCCCTGGCCTCCCTGCAGCCGCGCAGCCCATCTGGCCCCAGTCCCGCCCCAGCTGGGCCGCCCGAGGCCCCGGCCGCCGGGGGGCCCTCACAGCCCCGCAGAGGCCGGAGACCAGAGTTGGAGCGCCAGGCGTCAGGGAGCTGCTAGTGCCAGCACCTGGGCTGGTTGGCTGCTGGGCTTATCCTGAATGGTCGGAAGCCACCTAGCCTTTGGGGATCTTACATTCTAGAGAAACACCCCCCTCCTCCCCGGCCCAGTGCGGCAGGAGGCAGCATCCCAGGATTAGAGAGAGACCAGCTTTCTGGAGCCAGCCACCTGGGCTCAAATCCCCAAGTAGTGTGACCCTGGGCAATTTACTTAACCTTTTACTCATCTGAAAATTGGAGGTGATCGTAGAGCCTGCCTCATAGGGTGGTTGTGAGGGTTAAATGGGTCAATAAAGAAAAATACATGGAGTTAACGCCCAATAAATATCAGCTATTATTACTGCAGGTGGCAAGTACTGCAGGAGAGAGCCCGGTAGCCCCCAGTAGGGGTCCCAGCCAGCCTGGGGGCAGCAGGGGCAGAGGCCGTGCCGACTGGAATCTTAGGAAGCAGCAGCCAGCAAAGGAGCCCGAGGGAAGAGGCTACCGCAGCCGCAGACGCAGAAGTGAAAAATCGAATGGGGGTGGGCAGGGAAGGGAGATCTATGAAGCCTCTCAGCGTTGCGAGAGTATAAAAGAGCATGGCTTTTATTTGGAGGACATCGGGACAGGACCCACTGAAGGGTTTTGAACAGAGGCATGCCATGTCCCTCGTTTTCCTAGAGATTGCTCCGGCTGCCATACATGCAGATGGTTGGAGGGCCGCAGTCCTTCTGAGAGATGATGAGGCCAACAAGGGGAGATGCAAGGTCAATGGAAGGTGGGGACAGATTCATGACTATTAAGGAAGTAGACATGGCAGGATGGTGACCTATGGATTGGATGTGACTGGAGAGAGCAGAGTTAAGGATAGACATGGCCACTCAGGTGGTTTGCTGGGCACTGGGCTAGAAACAGGGCAGGTCATGGAGCAGGAGGTGTTGCCTAGCTTGAGAACACTTGAGCTTGGAGCCAAGAGACCTGGACTAGAGAAACCAGCATGGGAGACATCAGTGCCTGGATGGTAGCAAATCCTGCCCAGGCCTGAGAGCTGCCTTGGTGTGAGCAGCGGGTGAGGGCACTCACCAGCCCACAGCATCCTCTGCAGAGAAGAGAACTTACTATTGGATTCTAAGCTCTGTTTCCCTGGGGCCAAGCAGAATTTGTCCAAAAGAAATTTGGGAATTCTGACAAATTCTGTGTGTGCGATTATCTCTTGATGAAATTTTGAGGCTTTGGTTTGTTGTTTGGGGTGAAGGAGGGGCAGAAGAGTGCAAGGAGAGAGCGTATTTTACGGACCTGTCACAGCTCGGTTGCTTGCCAGCTGTGAGGTCCTAGCAAAATCTTCTCACTGAACCTCAGCTTCCTCCTCGTGACCTACCTTGCAAGGTTGTTGTAAGAATTAAATGAGATGCTGAACACAAAGTTCCCAGCATGGCCTCTAGCCAAATTTGTTAAACATGCAAATTCCAAAATCTTCTCCAAGACCCAAGCATATGAATTTCCATGGGTGGGGTTGGGAACCTACAAGTGAAACTGGTCCATCCTTGGGTCCTCCATGGGGTGGTCCACCCCTAACATTTGTGACCCAGGGCAAGGGTTCAAGTGGTAGTCTCCTTGCCAGGTTCCTCCTCTCTTTCCACCTGCTTTATCCCTATTCCAAGGGATAAAGACGTGTGGACTCAGGCACCATGTCCAAATTCCCAGGGATACCTGACCCTCAAATAGCTTCCTTGTCCATCCCTCGGGGCCTACGGTTGTACACACCTGCAGCATAGCCCATTAGGGGGACAGACCCAGGGAATTCCAGATCCCAGGTATCCAGAGAAGGATCTAGAATGATACCCTTGGACTCCATGTGGGCTGGTTCCCTTGGCTCATGTGCACCTTACCTTGTAGGAAAGGGTAGGGCTGGAAGAAGGTATAGGGGAACCCTATAAAATAAGAGGTCAGAGCAGAGGCCCATCTGCCCAGGTCTATGGGCTCTCCTGCCTCCATTTCTATCAGTCTTTGTGTCCAAGTCCCTCTGGCCCGCCCACTTGTTTCCAGCAGCCATATAATGGAGGTCTATCTGCCTGCTCCCTGCTCAGCTGAGGGTACCTCAGATTTTGTCTCTAGCCTCTGCTGGCTCTGAGAAACATAGGGAAGTCTGAGAAAGATACAGTGGCCTCCCACACAGCCACTTCATGGGCCATCACAGCTCACATGTGCCCAGTCCTTGGCTTGTCATGGGAGGTTATATTACTGTTCTCCTTTAAAAATGAGATAAAGGCTTAGAGAAGGCAGAGGAAGAATTATAGAGAGTATTATAGAGCACCTACCAAATGCCAAGCACTGAGGTAGGTGCTTTTAAAGATATGGCCGCGTAATGCCCCATCAGAATTATCCCCACTTTATGGTGAGGACTCTGTGGCTCGGGAAGGAGAGGTAACTGGTCCAAGGATCACCCAGTTGGAAGGAGGCAGTCAGAATTCGTGGACAGACTGGTCAGATCCCCAAGCCTAGATACCAGGATGCACAGTAAGCCTTTAGTAAGTCTTGCCAGGAGGAGCTGAGGATGGTTGAAAACCTGGTCCTGCCATCTCCTGTGAGGGCCATGGAATGTGAGGAATGTCCACCCCCAGGGCAGGGCTGTGGGCAAGGTGACCTTTGGGGAGATAAAGTTGAATTCCTGTACTCAGAAGGAGACTAGTAGAGGTAAGCAGAGGTAGACCTAGGGTGGTACAGCCAGAGACCTGGACCAGCTGCAGCTGGGTACCCACCCCCCAACCCACTGCCCACTGCCAGTAGTTACAGCTGAGGTATGCCATAGGGGGGTGTGACGGGGGTGGGGTGCCTGAGAGGTGACACTGCTACACCTCAGTCCCGGCTGTTCCCTCATCCGGACTCTTCACTCCACTCTGCCAATGACACTTCAGTTGCTATGCCTCTAACCTTGTCCCCAACTGTCACCTGAGCATTTCCACTTGGAGAGCCTGGGGAATCTCAGCCATAACTGCCCCTAACTTAACTCACCATGCTCCCGGACTACTTCTACCAGCCTTCCTGGGACCCCCCTCCATGCCCCAACTTGATCGCTCAGTCGTCAGGTGCTAGCTGTGACTCCCCTTCTTACTCCATCCAGACTCAATCTCTTAATGCCTCTCCCTCTCCTTGCTGCCTCTGGCCTCCAGTCTCAGACCCTGCAACCCCTTTCCCCATGGCAGCGCAGGCAGAGTTGCCAGATATAGCAAATAAAACTACAGGACTCTCAGTTACATTTGAATTTCAGGTAAACAATGAATAATTATTTAGTATAAGAATGTCCCACACATACTTACACTAAACAATTATTCATTGTTTAACTTAAATTAATTGGGTGTCCTGTATTTTACCTGGCAATCCTAAACTAGAGTATACATTACCACTTAAAACTCTCCATTGGTTTTCTGGGTAGCAGAGAATGGAGAAAGCTCCCATGCTTGGAGCACTTTTCCCTACTAGTTCTCCACCTATCTTCTGCGACTCTTCAATTTTCAGAAATCACCTCCTCCAGGAAGACTTCCAGAGAGCCATAGGCTGGGTTAGGGACTGCTCTGCACAATTAGAGGCCACCATATACCCATTACCCAAACTCTGTGTACACTGCTGGTCTCCCCCATCGGTAGGCGCTCCATGAAACCAGCAACTTGTCTTTTTGGTCACTGTGTGTCCCAGCCCCTAGCACTATATGTGGCATCTCGAATGACTTGCTGTAGAACCCCAACTAAGCCCATTGCCTCATCAGTCTCTTCATCCATTTCATCCACATGACAAAGGGTCATCTGAAATGGTCTGTGAGGCCCCTTCCAACTCTGATGCCTGCCCTTTTTGGTCCGACCCTGCACTTTGCCCCTGGAGATCTTAAGAGGGAACTCTGAACTTAGGTCGCAGGACCTGAGGACAAGCCCCACCTCTGCCTCTGTTTGGCCTCAGTAGATTCCCTACCCTCTCTCAGCCTGACTTTTCTCCTCTGCCAGATTCTGCACAAGTGGGCATCACTAGCCTGCCTGTAACCACCTGGTCAGGTTGTTAGGAGGTTGGTCAGAGGTCAGGTGTGCAGCACAGGGCCAGGCACAGGGGAGGCCCTCAAAGAACTAGAGATTCCTGCCTGTTCTTCCCACTCCACTGGAAGGCTTAAATACCCAGGAGGGGCTCAGGGAGAGGGGGCTGCAGGAGCTCCAGGGGGAGCTGGGACAGAGAAGCTGGGCTGGGAGCATTCAGGCAAGACTTTAAATCTGGTCTTCGAATTATTTCTTTATTTATTTTTAAAGGGCCCGAGCATCTTCTGTGAGAGACCCAGGAATCAATAGAGCCCCACAGAGAGAGAAGCCAGTCCCCCATTCATTTGAGGGGGTTTAAGTTCTCAACCTAAGTGGAGGGCAGGGAACATGTGGTGTAGGTGGAGCAGACTCGGGAGACCTGGGTCCTAGGAGACACCAAGGTGTGGGGCTTCGTCCAGCCTTAGAGCTCCTATAATCTACTCCAGACCCCCCAGGTCACCCAAGTAAACATGCAGCTTGAGTGAGAACAGGGTGCTCATTGGCATCAAACCTCCATCCCAGCCCCTTCTCCACCCTTGGACCATGAGGTGGGGAGATCCTAGCAGGCGCCTGGGGCCACCCCACTCTGTGACCCCACTCCACCACTGCTTGGACAGAGCCTTCCCGAGGTCCTGTTTTGTTCTCATCTGCACAATTTGGGTCAAGGAGGGGGGATGCTCCCTTCCAGGACAGACAGTCTAGGGTTCTGAACAGTAAGAATCCAGTGAGGAGCTCAAGTGCTACAAGGCCCCCAGGACTTGAATTCTTGCATCTGAACAGGAATCTTAAGACCAGGCTCTCTCAAGCCACCTCCTCCTCCTTTGCTCTTCCCTGTCTGCGCTTCTGCCTCCTTCCTCCTCCTGCTCCCCTGTTTTTGTCTCTCCCAGGCCCTGTTGAACTGCTTCCTGTGGCCCATTAATCAGGCCTGATCTGACCTCAAGGCCAAAGAGCTAAGAAGAGGAGGGAGGCAGGGAGAGAGAAAGGAGAGAGGGAAGGAGGGAATTAGCCTCCACTGAGACCTTGTTGCTGCTGCACCTTTGCCTCTACTGTCTCCTAAAGTCCCCCGGTCACCTCACAAGGCAGAACCTATTTACAGGGGAGGAAATTCACTCTCTAAAAGCATAGATATTCTGACAGACATTATACAACTGATATGGAGCCAGCTTTCATGCTTTTCTTCCTTACTACTACAGGGCTCCAACATAAAATCTGGGAGTTTAAACTGGCACCAAACAAAGAAGAGAGTGTCCCACCTCCTGAGGTTACTGGGGGCTGAAGCCAGTCAGAGCAGGCTGGAGGGCTGGGCCGGTCAGTCCAGGTCCTAAACAGGCTGGATGACCTCAGGCAAGTCACTTCACCTTTCTGAGGATCTCTTTGTCCAGTTAAAATCTGGCCTGGAGTGGCCTTTGCCCTCAAGGGAAAGGTGATAAGTACCTGGGCTTGGAGCTAGACTTGGTTCTTCCCTTCCCTGTTTGAGTGGCTTGAGATAAATCACTGCCCTCTGTGACCCTCACTGCCCACCCCTGTGAAATGGGAGTGATCAGGCCATACACCAGGGGGTTTCTGGAATATTGGGGTATAAGGTACCTGGAGAGGACAGTCTGGGGCTGGGCCCCTTGGAGGGCTCCATGGCAGGTGGGTGAGGGGTGGAGAGAAACCCAGGGAGAGAGCTGGGTGGCTGTGTGCTCTGGGACCCAGGCGTACACGGCTCCTGCCACCTCGCTCTTGGACCAGAAAAGTCACTTTCCCAAGCCCACCCCCCAGAGGCCAAAACACTTTTGGATCTGGGAAGGCAGCCTACAGGCTCATATGTCTGACCCTTCACCCTGGTGGACCCTCGGAGAGCAGACCCTCCCCCATCTTACCCTGTCCTAGCCCACACAAATCCACCTCATTCCGTGCTTCCCCATGCTGGTCCTGGGCTCTATCCCCTCCCCACCCCCAGGACAAAAGGGACATTTGACATTCTTTGTCCTGTGCAGACTCATTCTCTGAGTGTAGGACCCACTCACTAGGCCTTGCATCTGGGAACTGCCACCTTTGCCCCAGTGGTCCAGGCCCAGCTCTCAGGAAAGCACTGTGTGGAGAGGGACGGAGTGGCCTTAAAGGAGCAGAGCCTATCAAAAAGCATTCCTCACCTCTGCCATTAGAACTGGCAGGAAGGAAACCAGATGGGAAAGAGGGACAGGAGGGGTGTCCCAGGAGATTGCAGTCATGTGACATGTTTGAGATTGGGGTAGGGGTTAAGTTGGAGCTAAAAATCTACTGGTTTCTTAGTGTCTTTTAAAGGAACTGGTCCCAACCCTGCCCTGATTTGCTGTGTAACCTTGGTTGAGTTCCTTTCCCTCTCTGGCCTTGGTCTCCCTTGTGTAAAATGAAGCGAAAGAACTGGCAGATCTCTCACAGAAGAGCTTTCCTGAGCCGGACCCTGGCCAGGTGTTGGGATACCAAAGACAAACCATGCTCCCAGAATCTAATTCTAGGATTCCATCAGGAAAGAGCACAAAATGACTCTTGAGGTAAAAATAACATGTTTCCGTGAAAAAGTGGGACCCCCCAAAATGGTAGAGGAGAACTAGGCTCTCTACCTTCAAATTGATAAGAGCCCTGTACCGCCTCCAATGCCCGTTACTCTCTTTTTCCATCAATGAGCTTGTGAGACAAACAAGACCAGACAGTGTTCCCCTTTTACAGAAAATAAGGCCATAGGCCCATAGGACAGGCCCCAACCCTCCCTGGGAGTAGGGTGTCTGGAAAGTGATGCCTGAGCTGAATGGGGAAAGATGGGAACAGGGGTCAAGGGCCCCCAGGAGCAAGGGAGAGGGCAGTAACACACATACGGGAGGTCATTTGGCTGGAGCTCGGGGGGTGCCTTTGGGGAGCAGAGAGAGGGGGCTGAAGGATCTTGGCTGCCTGATTAAGGAGTTTGTCCTCTGGGTACTGAAGAGCCATGGGGCGGGGCCGGGATTTTCTGCCAGGTGGTGTGTATTGACCATTAAGGTAAAGGAAGTGAATGGTGGACCCAGACAGACAGAGCGAGCCAGGACAGCTGTATACACAGGTACTTTCCACAGAGGGGAACCTCAACACACTGTGGGGGAGAGGAGCAGAGCAATTCCTCCCTGGAAAGAGGGGAAGTGAGCAAAGAGATGAAGCTGGGGAAAGGAAATGAAAGATTAAGTGCATAAAGGCCATAAAGCTCAGAAACGTCCAGACCCGATAGATTCCCAGTTTATAGATACTTTGTGTTCAAGGATGCTCAGCCAGGCCTGATATATCAGGAAGAGCAGCCACCCAGCCACCCAGGGAGGCAGAGTGGACACTGGGCTGGAAGGGTTCCCTCATGCCCCTGTGCTCCTCCCTTGTCACCCCCCTACCCAGCCCCAACTTTCTGCAAGCTGGCTGACAGCCCAGCTGGAAGCAATTGTGGGGGCCTCCAGCCTGGAGAGCCGCATCCCACAAAGGCCCTGGTAAATAGCAGCCCACACCACAGACAGCCTACACCACCCATCACCCCCCTTGCAGCCCCCTGCCCGGAAATTTAAAACAACTGCTCAACACAGTCTTAAATCCTCCAGGAAGGAGCTAGAGTAGGCAGGCAGGAAGCATGAGATGGGCCAGGGCCCTGCCTGGAACTCCCTGTCTCCCCAGCTCCCACCTTGAACTCCCCTGAAATATCTCTCCATCCTCCGAAATCTACCACAGGCCTCCTAGCCCCTGGGCTTCCTATGCTAGTGTTCAGTACAGGGTATCGCAGCTGCAATCCATCAGAATTGCCTAGTGGACTCTGAACACCTGGAGCACAGAACGGTCTTGTCCCCTGCTTGTACCCAGTGTTGTATAGTGTAAACGCAGAGCAAATGCAGACTGTGTATCTGAAGAATGAATAAATGAGGCTACCAGGTAACCCTGAGTCATCGCTCTGCTCCTTGGGCCTCTGTTTTCTCATCTATCAAACAGGCATGATAGATGCCCAGTCTACTTCTCAGAGTTGTAAGAGGATTTTGTGCAAGTATTTTATTAACTGCAAAGCTGTTGAGTCATGATTCAATTCTTGTCTCCCTGGCCTCAGTTTGCTCATCTATAAAATGAGGGCCTGAGTTAAGTGCTAGCTAGGGTTCCTCCCACCTTTGGAATTCTGATACTTTAACCAGAGATGAGGATGCCCAGACTTTCCTAGCCTTAAATACCAGCTGGGCAGTGGGTGGAGGGCAGAGGGTGTGGTTTCAGGATATAGAGCCCTGACCAGAGTTCAGAAGGCCACGATTTCAGTTCCAGAGTGGCCCTTGACTTCATCAGAGTGGTCTGATCTTCTCCGAGCCTCAGTGTCCTTCTCTGTAAAATGGGAGCGGGTAGACACAGGATGCATGGAGTGATTTTAGCATTCAAGCTCTATGATGACAGGACATTATCCAGAGGGCAGCGGGGAGTCACTGACAGGGTTGGAGCATAAACATAGCCGTGTTTTAGAGCACTCACCCTGGCAGTGGAGTGGTTTATGGATAGAAAGGCAGGGAGTCTGGAGTCTGGAGATCTGGAGGTGGCTGTTCCTTTGCCCAGACAACAGAAGATGGCAGCTTCCATGTCTTTCATCATGCTGTGCCCTAGCCTGGGCTACTCCGCCTTTTCCCAATGTCCCCTTATTTTTTAAAACCCAGCCATCTTTAATACATGGTTCAGGGACCACATCCTCCCTACGGTTGTCCCAGATCATCCCTGATGTAGTTCGTCTCCCCCTCCTCTGCTTTCCATTCCTGCTCTCTGTACCTGCATCATGGCACCAGTTGGAGTTACTGTTGTGTGTGTGCCCGTGCGCGCATGCATGCTCTCTCCTGGGCTGTGAGCTCCCGAGTCAGGGCAGGTGCCCCACCCTCCATACCTGTCCAGCCCCCATCACCTGGCCTGGCCCAGAGGGGGTGCTCAGTACCTGTATGCAGAGTACTGAGGACGTCATAGTATCCTACCCTTTGAGTACACCTGCAGGGTAGGAGACTGGGCTCCAGCCCCAGCTTAATTGCTAAGAACCATGTGACCCTGGGCAAGTCACTTATCTTCTCTGGACCAACATCCCTCTTGGCCAAATAGGGATTATCCCTATAATTCATTCTCAAGTCAGGATTCTTGACTTGAGAGGGACGGAGCATCCTTGGGTTTCTTCCCCGGCACCTCCGCTCAGTATTTCCTTCCCTGTATCCTGCCTGGATCATAGTAAGTGATTGATTACAAGTGTGATTCCCACCAGAACCCTAGCTCAGCAAGTGCCTCATGCCTGGGTCCTGCACAGGGCTCTGTGCAGAGGGGGCTCGACAGGCCTGTCTAAAGAGGCACTTGTCCACTCTTCAGCCTCAAGAGAGGGAGAATAATAGGATCTCCATAAACAGTGATGTGCAATCAAATGCAAGGCTTTGCAAGAGGCCAGGAGCCCTCCCTGCCCAAACCGAGCCACAGCCCTCCCTGCCTCTGTGCCCCACCCTCCTGCCCAGCCATCCTGGGGCTAGTCTGGCCTCCTCTGAGAGGTGTGAGGAAGGGGTGCTGTCATCTCTTAAAGCAGATGGATCTTTAGCCAACACTATTCTGCCCCAGGCAAGCCCTGCATGAATCTCAGCCAGAATCCCCCTCCCACACCCCACCCCTGAGGGCTGGGACAGACCTCAGCCAGCAGGCCTCCCAGCTTTGATCAATACAGGGCAAGCAGCCAAGGCGGCTGCAGGCTCCATCCTCCCAGGAGGCCCCAGCTAGGCCAGGGTCACATGGGGGAGGGGACCACAGCCTGGCTCAGGGGCTCTGGGTAGGGAAGGCAGGGGACAGCAGGAAAGGCAGGCATCACTCCCACGGTCATTCATTCCTCCACCCACTCACTCCTTTACCCACATGTGTTCAGTCCACAAATATTTACTGAGCACCAATTATGCACCAGGCTTGGGCTCTGGGCCACAGTGAGGACAAGACAGCAGCTCTATAGAATTAATGTTCTACTGGGAGAGAGAGAATACACAAATGAAAAGCAAAACTAAGAGGTGTTTTCAAAGGTGATAAAATTAAAGAGGTAGAGTGACCGAGAGATTGAGCCCACATTGCACAGAGTGGCCAGGGAGGATGACTTTTGAGCTGAGACTCAAATGATGTCCTGAGATGCTCACCATGCTGCTTCAGATCAGATTCCCAGAAGCAGACTCTAAGACAGATATTTGTGTGCAGGCAGGAAGCTTGGAGTGTGAGCTCAGGCTCAACACAATATGGGCAAATGAAGGAAGCAGAATAGAGTAAAGGAGAAGTTGGGCTGCACTGCAGTCACAATAAAGGCCTCAGCTGCCCCCATGGATAAGGAGCAAGGATAGCCTTTCTGAGCTGTCCCTGCTCCAGACAATGGGTCCAGGCCTTTGTACTCCCACAGTGACCAGTCATATTGGTGGCATTCCCAGGAAGGGACACGACTTTGGGCAAGCCAGCTGTCTTCAGCAGAGAGACTCATTCCCACAAAGTCCAACAGAGAGCTGCTGCCACCACCACTCAGTGTCTGGAGGAATACGTCTCAGCCCTGAATGGGGTTTGGGTGGCATACCTCAGCATCCACTAGGAGTGTTAAGATCTGGAGAAGAATGTTTCAGATACAGGGAACAGTAAGTGAAAATTCCCCGAGGCAGAAAGGAGCTTAGCCTATCTGAGGCACAGGAAGGCAGCCAGGGTTGTGGAGGGTGCTGGGTGAAGGGAGAGTCACAGGACAGTGGTCAGAGAAGAAGGCAAAAGGCCAGTCCAGAAGTCCTGAGAGCCAAGAAACTTTATTCTAAGTATAAAGGGCTACCCCAGGGCCTTAAGAAGAGAATGATCTGATAATTACTTATTAACAATACCCTGACTTCGGAGCAGAGAAGGTGAGTGTGGGAACTGGGAGGGCAGTTAGGAGGAGACAGGAGGGGTCCAGGTGAAAGCTACTGGGTTGGTGTTTAACTAGGGAGGGGACACTCATGTCTTACTAAGATAAGTGGTCTGATGAAGGAGGCCTGGGATGCTACAGGGGCCTAGGGAGAGGGTGGTAGATAAATCTTGGCTGTCACAGGATGTTATAGAGATGCCCCCAGCATCCTGGAGGGGATATTAAACCAGATGAACAACCTTTCCAAAAATAACCTTTCCGACCTTTTAACATCCTGAAATTTTGTATATTGAGAAAGAAACTTCAGAGACTCCTAGTTCCTCTCCCCAGCCTAGGCAAGAATCTCCTTTCCAAAATTGGTGGCTAGTAATCATGCAACCCCTGCTGAGCCCCAGAGGGGATGAGTTCACACCTCAGTGGATCACTCTGCTGGAAAGTTCTGAGAGCCGCCTCCTTGCAGCTGCTCCCAGGAGCCCTTGCTTTGCTCCGGGCCACACCAGCCGTATCTTTTCCCACTGTCCCACTGTTCTCCAAAAGATGAGAACATGGGTCCCGCCTCTACCCTCACCCCACATCTTCTTGTCCTATGAGTTATCCTGGGGATGATTTCAGATGGTGACTCCTCCCTACTCTAAGCCTGGTTCCTTGCCAACCCACCGATTCATTCCTGTGACATGCTTCTGGTTCCACAAAGGTGTGGAGAGAACTCATTATGTAGACTTTATAAGATAAGTACTTTTTCTTCCTGGGCCTGATACACATGGAGGCATACACAGGCTGGGAGTAAGGAGAGCTGGGTCCTAGCCTGTCTGGTGACCTTGGACTAGTCCCATCCCCTCTCTGGGCTTCATTGCTCCTCTGTAAGTAAAACTGGCAACTGGGTGGTATTTAAAAGTTGAACCAAAATATTGTGAGTCCATACGTAGTTTAGCCTTTGTTTATTCTTCAAAACTTGAGCCAAGGGATAATCTGTTTTCTTTTCCACTGACTCCTGTTGTCAGAGAATTCCAGACTCTTGGAGTTAGAAAGGCCTTGAAAAGTCTAACCAATGCCTCCAACTCCATGTCACCTGCTTTCCTAAGCTTTGTTTCCACATCACCATCAATCTGTTATCTGTACCTCCAGAGCTTGTTTGTACACCTCCAGACATAGGGTGCTTACTGCCTCATAAGGCAGTTCTATTAGAAAGGTCTTCAGCTAACCACAAAGACTCTGTTTCTGTAAGTAATACAGTGGCTCTTAACTTACCCTGTGTCATTGCTTACCCATTCATTCATTCATCCATTCAACACTATTTATGAGCCTCCATCAAATGAAATAGGGCAGTCACAGCCAAGTGATGGAGCAAAATCGCAATTATAAAGGTAGTTCATGCTCTTTGAGCACTTACTATGGCCAGCACTGTGCTAAGCACCACATATACATAATCTCATTCAATCATCACAGTTGCCTCCCAGTTTACAAATGGCAAATTGAGAGTCAGGGAGCAAGTGAGACCAGCTCCCAGTAGGAAACAGATGGCAACTGAAGGGTTTTTGCAGAGAGTTTAGTAAACTCACAAAGGTGAGGAAAAGATTAAGAAAGGGGTTAAGGTAATCTATAAGGGGTAGTGAGGTGCCCTGAGGTTAGCAACAGTGGGAAGCTCTTACCACCTATAGGTCTAAAGGGGGAACAGGTGGGAAAGTGGTCACAAGCAGTAAGTGAAGCTGGGGCTGTGGAAGAGGAGCTACCTAATGGGAGCCATGGCTGTAGAGAATGAGGGTGAGGGGTGAGGAATTAATACCCCTGTCTGCTGCTGGTACTTCCCATTGGTTGAATCCACAGGAAATCACAAGGCATGGTTTCCTAGGTGATGTATTCCGCAGAAATCAGCCTTCTGGGGCATGTAAAGGGAAAAGAAAGATAAAGAATAGATCTTGGTGAGTCAAGGCATGCAAACCGAGAATAACCAGTCCAGAGAATTAGATAATCTGTTTAAGGTCTCAAAGTCAGGTGCTGTGGAGCCATAAAAATAAAGAAATAATGATTGTGCCATATTCAAGTTTGAGAGCATGAAGGACAAGGAGCAAGTTGTAGGAGGGATTGGAAGGGCCCAAAGAATAGGCAAGAGTTTGTGGGACAGAGAAAGAGGAAAGGATGTTCTAGAACAGCCCAGGCAAAGGCTGGAGATGGTAGAAGAACACTGCCTGTTGGGCAGGAGTAAGCCACTCTGTGGGACTGACAAGTGCTGGGAAGTTTCCAGAAACTTCTGGGGGAGGCTGGAGAGGAATCTCAGAGGTGTTGCTGTTGGAACAAGATAAAGCCACTACTCATCCATTAATTTATTTAAAATATATATTGAAAACAAACAAAAAGCAAATAATCCAATTAAGAAATGTGCAGAGGATATGAATAGACATTTCTCCAAAGAAGAAATTCAGATGGCCAACAGGCACATGAAAAGATGCTCCACATCACTAATCATCAGAGAAATGCAGATTAAAACCACAATGAGATATCACCTCACACCAGTGAGGATGGCCAACATCCAAAACACAAACAATAACAAATGTTGGCGAGGATGTGGAGAAAAGGGAACCCTCCTACACTGCTGGTGGGACTGCAAATTAGTTCAACCATTGTGGAAAGCAGTATGGAGGTTCCTCAAAAAACTCAAAATAGAAATAGTATTTGACCCAGGAATCCCACCCCTAGGAATTTACCCTAAGAATGCAGCAGCCCAGGTTGAAAAAGACAGATGCACCCCTATGTTTATCGTAGCACTATTTACAATAGCCAAGAAATGGAAGCAACCTAAGTGTCCATCAGTAGATGAATGGATAAAGAAAAGGTGGTACATATACACAATGGAATATTATTCAGCCATAAGAAGAAAACAAATCCTACCATTTGCAACAACATGGATGGAGCTAGAGGATATTATGCTCAGTGAAATAAGCCAAGCCGAAAAAGACAAGTATCAAATGATTTCCTCATCTGTGGAGTATAAGAACAAAGAAAAACACTGAAGGAACAAAACAGCATCAGACTCACAGAACCCAAGAACGGACTAATAGTTACCAAAAGGAAAGAGAATGGGGAGGATGGGTGGGAAGGGAGGGACAAGGGGGAAAAAGGGGCATTACGATTAGCAGATGTAATGTTAGGGGGGCACGGGGAGGGCTGTACAACTCAGAGAAGACAAGTAGTGATTCTATAGCATCTCACTACGCTGATGGACAGTGAGTGTAATGGGGTTGGTGGGGGGGACCTGATGAAGGGGATAGTTTAATAACCATAATATTGCACATGTAATTGTAGATTAATGATACCAAAATAAATAAATAATAATAATAATAATAATAAAATATATATTGATTGAGCACCTGCTCTTTGTCAGGGCCTGTGCTAGGAGTTTGGATTATAGTGGTGAAAATTGCAGTCATCGTCCTGACCTAAGGCAGCTCATAGTCTAGTAGGGGAATGGGTAGAAGCCAAACAATGAACTAACAACAGTGGGACCAGTGCTCTGAAGAAAAAGCTGGACTTTCCCCTATGACCAATGGTGAGACATTGATGGGCATTGATAGTTTAAACTTTTTAATTTTTTAAAATTGAGGTATAGCTTACAAACAGTAGATGGCCAAAATTTTAAATATACTGCTTGATGAATTATAACCACCACTCAGCTCAAGATTAGAACATTTACAGTGTCCAGAAGGCTCTTTCTACCCCCACTCAGCCATATCCCCTATAGAGTAACCACTATTTTGGTTTTTATCACCATGTATTCATTTTGCCTGCTTTTGAACTCTGTGTAAGTGAAATCATATAGTATGTACCTGTTTATGGCGCTAGCTTCTTTTCCCAACAGTATGTCAAAGAGATTCATCTGTGTTACAGCATGTAGCGATTGCCATGTGTGTGTATGTGTGTGTGTGTGTGTGTGTACATTATATTTTATTTATCCATTCTGTTGTTGGTAGACATTTGGGTTTTTCCAATTTTTGGCTATTATAAAAAATGCTGCTATGAGCATTTTTGTACATTTCTTGTGGTGGACATATGAACAGTCATTTCTGTTGGGTATACACCCAAGAATGGAATTCCCGGGGATATATATATGTTTAGCTTTGGTAAATATAGTTTTCCAAAGTACTGTATCAATCTATATTCCTATTAACAATGTATGGGAGTTCCAGCTGCTCCACATCCTTGCAAAAACTTGAAAATGTTGGTTCTTTTCATTTTAGCCATTCTGGTAGGTATATAATAGTATCTTGTTTAAATTTGCATTTCACTGATGACTAATGATGTGGAGCACCTTTTAATGTGCTTATTGATAATTTATGAAGTGTCTGTTCAAGTCTCTTGATTATTTTTTTAATGGGTTGTCTGGTTTTGTTTTCTTGATGTATAAGAGTTCTTTAGATATTCTAGGTATGAGTCCCTTATTGGTTACATGTATCGCAAATGTCTTCTAATCTGTGGCTTACCGTTTCCCTCTCTTAGCAATATCTTTTGATGAACAAAAGTTCTTCATTCATATCCTTTATCTCTTCAACATTTTCCTTCATAGTTGATTTTTTTGGAGTGTATGTACATGTTTAGAAAATCTTTTCCTACCTCAAGGTTCATAAGAGTTTGCCTATGTATTCTTCTAGAAGTATTATTGTTTTATCTTTCATACATAGGATTCTGATCTATGTTGAACTAACAGTTGTATTTGGTATGAGGTAGGAGTCAAGGTTCATTTCACCTCCCCTCAAATTTCTGGCATCATTTTTTTTAATATAATTTATTTTATTATCATTAATCTACAATTACATGTGAAATATTACGGTTATTAAACTACCCCTTCATCCGGTCCCCCCCACCAACCCCATTACAGTCACTGTCCATCAGCGTAGTGAGATGCTATAGAAACACTACTTGTCTTCTCTGAGTTGTACTGCCCTCCCCGTGCCCCCCCAACATTACATCTGCTAATCGTAAAGCCCCTTTTTCCCTCTTATCCCTCCCTTCCCGCCCATTTTCCCCAGTCCCTTTCCCTTTGGTAACTATTAGTCCGTTCTTGGGTTCTGTGAGTCTGCTGCTGTTCTGTTCCTTCAGTATTTTTCTTTGTTCTTATACTCCACATATGAGTGAAATCATTTGATACTTGTCTTTTTCGGCTTGGCTTATTTCACTGAGCATAATACCCTCTAGCTCCATCCATGTTGTTGCAAATGGTAGGATTTGTTTTCTTCTTATGGCTGAATAATATTCCATTGTGTATATGTACCACATCTTCTTTATCCATTCATCTACTGATGGACACTTAGGTTGCTTCCATTTCTTGGCTATTGTAAATAGTGCTGCAATAAACATAGGGGTGCATCTGTCCTTTTCAAATTGGGCTGCTGCATTCTTAGGGTAAATTCCTAGGAGTGGAATTCCTGGGTCAAATGGTATTTCTATTTTGAGTTTTTTGAGGAACCTCCATACTGCTTTCCACAATGGTTGAACTAATTTGCAGTCCCACCAGCAGTGTAGGAGGGTTCCCTTTTCTCCACATCCTCGCCAACATTTGTTGTTGTTTGTGTTTTGGATGTTGGCCATCCTCACTGGTGTGAGGTGATATCTCATTGTGGTTTTAATCTGCATTTCTCTGATGATTAGCGATGTGGAGCATTTTTCATGTGCCTGTTGGCCATCTGAATTTCTTCTTTGGAGAAGTGTCTATTCATGTCCTCTGCCCATTTCTTAATTGGATTATTTGCTTTCTGTTTGTTAAGGTGCATGAGTTCTTTATATATTTTGGATGTCAACCCTTTATCAGATACGTTTTTTATGAATATATTCTCCCATACTGTAGGATGTCTTTTTGTTCTACTGATGGTGTCCTTTGCTGTACAGAAGCTTTTCAGCTTGATATAGTCCCACTTGTTCATTTTTGCTTTTGTTTCCCTTGCCCGGGGAGATATGTTCATGAAGAAGTTGCTCATGTTTATGTCCAAGAGATTTTTGCCTATGTTTTTTTCTAAGAGTTTTATGGTTTCATGACTTACATTCAGGTCTTTGATCCACCTTGAGTTTACCTTTGTGTATGGGGCTAGACAGTAGTCCAGTTTCATTCTCTTACATGTAGCTGTCCAGTTTTTCCAACACCAGCTGCTGAAGAGGCTGTCATCTCCCCATTGTATATCCAAGGCACTTTATCAAATATTAATTGACTGTATATGTTTGGGTTAATGTTTGGATTTTCTATTCTGTTCCACTGGTCTGTGGGTCTGTTTTTGTGCCAATACCAAATTGTCTTGATTACTGTGGCTTTGTAGTAGAGCTTGAAGTCAGGGAGTGTAATTCCCCCTGTTTTATTCCTCCTTCTCAGGATTGCTTTGGCTATTCGGGGTCTTTTGTGGTTCCATATGAATTTTAGAATTATTTGTTCCAGTTCATTGAAGAAAGCTGTTGGTAGTTTGATAGGGATTGCATTGAATCTGTAGATTGCTTTAGGTAGTATAGCCATTTTGACAATATTTATTCTTCCTAGCCAAGAGCATGGGATGCATTTCCATTTGTTAGAGTCCTCTTTAATTTCTCTTAGGAGTGTCTTGTAGTTTTCAGAGTACAGGTCTTTCACTTCCTTCGTTAGGTTTATTCCTAGGTATTTTATTCTTTTTGATGCAATTGTGAATGGAATTGTTTTTCTGATTTCTCTTTCTGTTAGTTCATCATTAGTGTATAGGAAAGCAACAGATTTCTGTGTGTTAATTTTGTATCCTGCAACTTTGCTGAATTCAGATATTAGTTCTAGTAGTTTTGGAATGGAGTCTTTAGGGTTTTTTATGTACAGTATCATGTCATCTGCAAATAGTGACAATTTGACTTCTTCTTTACCAATCTGGATGCCTTGTATGTCTTTGTTTTGTCTGATTGCTGTGGCTAGGACCTCCAGTACTATGTTGAATAACAGTGGAGAGAGTGGGCATCCCTGTCTTGTTCCCGATCTTAGATGAAAAGCTTTCAGCGTCTCGCCGTTAAGTATGATGTTAGCTGTGGGTTTGTCATATATAGCCTTTATGATGTTGAGGTACTTGCCGTCTATACCCATTTTGTTGAGAGTTTTAATCAGGAATGGATGCTGAATTTTGTCAAATGCTTTTTCAGCATCTATGGAGATGATCATGTGGTTTTTGTTCTTCTTTTTGTTGATGTGGTGGATGATGTTGATGGATTTTCGAATGTTGTACCATCCTTGCATCCCTGGGATGAATCCCACTTGATCATGGTGTATGATCCTCTTGATGTATTTTTGAATTCGGTTTGCTAATATTTTGTTGAGTATTTTTGCATCTACGTTCATCAGGGATATTGGTCTGTAATTTTCTTTTTCGGTGAGGTCTTTGCCCGGTTTTGGTATTAGAGTGATGCTGGCTTCATAGAATGAGTTTGGAACTGGCATCATTTTTTGAATACCCCTTTTCTTCCAATGAATTGTAGTAACCCTTTTCTCATAAATCAAGTGATCGTATATGCAGGAGTCTATTCTATTTCTGGGTTGCCTGTTTTGTATCAGTGGTTTACTGTATATTCTGGGCCAATACTATATCGTCTTAATAAGTTTTTATAATGAGTTTTCATATATGGTAGTGTAAGTCTTCAGGCTTTGTTCTTCTGCAACATTTTGCCTCTGTTCAGTTTCCTTGCATTTGCATACAAATTTTAGTTGTCTGGAACAGAATCCACTCAGGCCCATGAAAGAGGGTACATTGCGGGCTGTTCGGTAGTTCAGAGATTCATGAGGGGGAGGAAGAACAGATTCGGTAATTAAACATCACCTCTAGGAACAAACTGCAGCAGTGGCCATCTGCCTGCCTGTTGCTGCCATGATCACAGCCAAACACCAAACACTAGGACCTCAACTTCAATGGCAACTGCTATTGCTAGGTCACAAGCACCAGTCACATTTGTGTCAGGGTCTCAATCTTGCAACCCGTGCTGCCCCCCAAACCAGACGTGGCTGTGCCCCCTGCACCAGCAAAGTACAACCCCTTTGAGGCCTGTTGCTTCATGTTGCTCTCTCCTGAATCAAGGTCCTGGGGAAACTGGGAATAGTGTTCTGTCTTCTACTTTGGGAAAGTGAGGCTCATTAGGGACAATCACCTGAAATACAGAAAGACTGATCAGAAGATGGACAGCCGCTTGTCAGGATATCATTGTCAGGGATATGACCAATGTCCTCAATACGCATACTGGCTCTTCAGCCTGGAATGTCCTTTTCTGCACCTCATGACCTATAGAAATCATTTTTAAGGCATCTGTTAGTGTCACCTCTTTCTGGAAGCCTTCTCTGACTTCCCCCTTATCCCACCCCTGCTTGGGTTGAATCAAGTGTCATCCTAGTGCCCTATGCATTTCACAGCACCGATCACAGCATACTATTTTGCTATGATTGGCTTCCCTTGACCCACTAGATTATGAGTCTAGTATGATATCAATATAAACTTAGTGATCATTTGTTGAATAATAAATAAATAAATGAATGAATGAAGAGAATCAGTTCTCCTCTACCTGGACTTTGGCAGCAACAGGAGTTTTTCCCAGGGAAACAGGCACAGAAGGGATGTAATTGCAGGGATGGTAGGTGGCAAACAGAAGTCAGTAAGGGAGACAAGAGGCTGCTAACATATCAGACCAGGTATAATACTGAGTGGTGCGGTTTCCTGATTAGCTCTTATCTGCTCTAGAAAGAAATAGTTGGAGAGTGCTGGGACTAGGGATAGAATTTTGGGTTCCATTTGGAACCTGACAGGATCTCTGTGAGTTCCTGAGCCAGCAAGATGGAGCAGGAAGGAAAGAAGACAGACTTTGACAAGTGTTTTAACTGCCCTGTGCCTCAGTTCCCTCATCTATAAAATGGCACACTAATGCCTCACTCCTCCCAGGTGGGGGTGAGAAGTACATTTGTGAGTTTTGGGAAATGTCTGGGGTAGGGCTGGCCCTCAGAAAATGGGTCCCTTCCTGCCTGAGCTAGGAGCCAATCTTAATTACTCTCCCTCTAGTCCTTCGTCACAGCTTCTGCCCCCACCCAGTCCAGTCCTCCTCCCCTTTTGTGACACCCAGTAACTTTTAGGGTGCTTTCTGAAATGCTTACTTAGTTCACTGAAACCAGAAAAGTAACTTAAGAAATGAACTTACCAGCGTGAAGCAATGTCAGTGTGAACAGCTGGGGACAGAGCCGAGCAACACTCAAGCCCCCTAGAGATGTTCACACTCTACATGCACCAAGCCATTGGCAGGGCTGTGGAAGCATCCCTTTTTGCATGGATCTCTCTGAAAAGAAGAGCGTAACTTGTCCAGTACACATCCTGTTCTTCTAGCCCTAGGGTAGGGTGGTGGCCACCTGCATTATTCTGCCTGTTCAGCATCCATTTCCACCCTACCGTGACAAAGCCCTCTTCTCCTTTGACAGAACTTGCTCTGTCTTATTCTTGGTTCCAGTTAGGCTGGCCTCGGGCTGCCTGGCTGATCAGAGCATTCTACAGCCTTGGGCACAGTGACTGGGCTCGAAGCTGTCACGTGATCCACATTAGGCCAACGAGAGGAAAACCTGGGATCTTGGCAGAATTGCCAGGAGAGAAAGGTTGCTTTTTCATAATCCTCGAACCATCAGTGGTCATCACCGAGGCTTTCCAGGGAGAACGTGTCTGAGAATGAAGCCAACACCAAAGAAAGCAGAGCCAAGAGTTAGAAACACACCTAATGATGGTGCTTGAGGCCGCTGCATCCCGCCGAGACTGAAACCAGCATTACCCCTGGCTTTTCAGCTATGTGTGCCCAAAATTCCGTTTTACTTAAGCCACTTTGAGTTAGGTTCCTGTCAGATTCCGATTAAATTACTGTGTGTGAATCTTTTTCTATCTCAAAACTCACATTAGGAAAAAGCAAATTAACAAACTAGTGATACTGTTGGTTACCACAGATCACCTGTGGGGGCTTATGGGATAGGGCTGGACAGAAGACTCACTTTCTCCATCTCTATATAGTTTTATACCTTTAAAATTTTTTCAACCATTAGAATGTATTTTCTGTTTAGAAAATTCAATCGTTTGCATTGAAGCCATGTAACTTGTTACCTTTTTTTTGATTTTTTTAAAGTTTATTTTGATATCATTAATCTACAATTAAATGAGTAATATTATGGTGATTACACTACCCCCTTCATCAGGTCCCCCCAACCCCATTGCAGTCACTGTCCATCAGCATAGTGAGATGCCATAGAGTCACCACTTGTCCTCTCTGGGTTGTACAGCCCTCCCCGTGCCCCCCGAACAATACATCTGCTAATTGTATTGTCCCTTCTTCCCCCTTCCCCCTCCCTTCCCACCCATCCTCCCCAGTCCCTTTCCCTTTGGAAACTATTAGTCTGTTCTTGGATTCTGTGAGTCTCCTGCTGTGTAACTTGTTACTTAACAATAGAAACAGCTTACTCACTTACCTAAACACATTTACTTAGTTCTTAATCATATTACATCATTTTAGAAAATTTGAAAAATATCAAAATATTGTAAAGGAAAAGTCAAAGCATCTGTAGCCCCACTGTAGTTGGCATTTTAAGCTATTTCTTTTTGGTCTTTAATTACTTTTTACATTTCTGATGCTGTTCAGTCTTATTTAATTCCTACAGCAACCCTCTTAGTAAGTACCACCAACGTCAGAGGATAAAATTGACCCCTAGAGCAGAAAAGTGATTTGCTCCAATTCAGAACTGCTAACTGACATGTATATCACCCACATCACACACTATAATTTGGAAAAAAAATTGTTGCATACTATATAAGTAGTTTGTATTCTGTTTTTCACTTAAAATTATATCATAAATGTTCCCCATGACATTGACTATTTCTTTAAAACATGATTGTTAATGGCTGCAAAATGTTCTTTGATATGACTGAAGCATTATTAATTTACCTAAATGGAACCTATGGCTATTACAACAGTTCCATTGTTTCTTTCTTATTAACTTGTTGTTATACACTCTTTACTATGTGAATGTTCACCTCTCTGGTTATTGGCTCAAGTTAACCCCCAGAAGTGGACTTATTGCGTCAAAGAATGTGAACCATCCTGATAGGTTGTCACCTGCCCTTCAGAAGGGCTGGTCCCAGCGACATCTCTGAGTGTGCCCTGGCCACCATGTCCTCACCAGCACTGGTCACTATTTTACTCACCTGCCCACCCACCCTGCTTTCCATAACAGAATGTCCACATTCGCACTCACTTGAACTCTGTGTAGAACATGAACGGTCATGCACGTGGACGGGATGGCTGGCTTACCACTTGCTGTTTCAGCATGGGTACTCGTTATAAGCCTCACCCATAAGTTGGAAATGGAAGACTCTCTCTTTCTAAGGGAAATCCAAACGTTGTTGAACGAGTGAAAGAAGTGATTGGGAATATAGGAAGAGAGCAGGTTGCTAGCAAAGTGTGTGCTCAGGGACATACATATCTAAGTTACATCCCTACAGAATAGAATTTTTAACATAAATGATGAAATCACAAAAGTGCCGGAGGAAAACATTAATGAATTATTTCATAAGCTAGGAATGGGCAGACTTTCAGGTATGGTGTTGACCCAAAAGCTATTAAATAAAAAAATGATAAATTGGAGAAAAAACTTCAAATTTCCATATGGCAAAACCACTGTAAGCAAGGGCAAAAGGTAATAATATATATAAAAATGATTATAACTTATCAACAAATGTCTAATTTCATTAAAATATAATTTTTATAAATTATTATGACTAGCAGTCATAAAAGCAGATAATGGATGTGAATAAGCTGTTTGCAGAAAAATAAATACAAGTGGTCAATAAACACAGTAAAAGATGAGCAACCTCACTTATAATTAAATTAATTAATGCAAATTAAAACGAAGAGATACCAGCTTGTCTAGATTGTCAATGAGATAAGAATGAGATTTATCACTGTCAAGATGAAAAAGATTGCTAGAATATTAACAAGGAGGAAAGCTAACTGGAACATTCATACATACTTAATGACTATTTAAATGGGTATAATAATTTTGGAGGCCAATTTGTTCATTTATGCTATGTGATATTCTGAAGCTGTTAAAAAGAATGAGATGTATCTTTATGTAATATGAAAAGATGTCTAGAATATATTGTTAAGGTTTAAAAAGCATGGTACATATAACATGAATTCAATTTTTAGAAATAAAAGGATATATACATGAATGTGTTTAGAGGTATATAGAAAAATATTTGGAGGGATACCCAAGAAACTGCTAACTATACGCTGTTAAAGTTACCTGAAAGTGTTTAGTGTTTAGGACAGTGGGGACCTTTACTTTACACTTTTTCTGTACTATTTGAACTTTTTTTTACATCACATATATGTTTTACTTAAAGTATATAAGACATGCATTCATGAATGTTATTATCCAAAGAAAATCCTCAATAGCTCACATTTTCCTATAGGATCAAGTATAAACTCCCTAGCTACCTCCCATCATTACCTTTCATTGTATCCCCCAATGCACCATGTTGTTTCACACTTCTGTGATTTTACTATGTTGAGTCCTTGTCTACCTTTCCCTACTCCCCTTCATCTGCCTGGAAGCTCTTCCTCCTCCTTCAAGATCCACACAAGCACGTCCTCCTCTGGGCAGTGTTTCCAGATTTCCCATAATAAAATACTCACTCCCTTGTGATACATTGGTTATCCTTCTATCTTAGTTCTTACAATTTCCTGTTATACTTTATATTTGTGTCTGTCAGCTTTAGTAGATTTGGAGCTCCTTTGAGGGTATCCCAATATCTAAGCTTAGTGAATGCTCATAGAATTAAAAATACTACTTGGTGTGCCTCTATTCTACCAATGTATCTTTACTTGCCAAGATGTCTTCTCTTCCTTCTTTTTCTTCATGGTCCTCTAAAAGTGATACTTGGTCAATAACCATTGGCAATATCTCTGCTGAGGAAAGCTGGCCCAGTATGTATGCAAGCATGCACATGTGCACACACTCAAATGTTTCAGTACAATGTGATTTCATAAAATCACGAAACCCTTCACCCAGGGTCAAGACCTTGATCTACAGAGACCCATTCGTAGATGCAGTGCCTTGAAGACCCTCTTGTAGTCCAGAAGCACACCTATCCTGGGCTTTGGATGGGATATAGGTATGTCTTTGCTGTTCTCAGACAGGAGCATGGGTGATAGAGGTCAGAGCATGTGGACAGTTTCCCCTTAAGAGTCCAAGTGCTCCCATGGATTCAGGGGGGACAATGGAGGCCACACCCTCAGAAGGCATGTTTCAGCCCTCTAATTTTACCAAGGGACCTCTCAAGAAATGCCACAGAAAAAGTTTGGTTATTTGCTTTACACTAGGGTTTTAGTTTGCTTTCCATGATGTCACATGCTGCATCCATTAAGGTTTTTCTGTTTTTGTTTTTGTCTTAAGCAGCAGAAACTGACTGTGCCTAATGTGAGCCCAAAAGGGATTCACTGGAGAGCCATGACATGACTTGCAGAACTGAAAGAAAAGCTGGACCATTAAGCCTTAGAGAGGGCATTGTGGGAATATTTCTGGAGACCCAGGCAGCAGGAACAAGCAGACTGCCTTTGAGGCGCATGCCAGACGTCTCTTGTACCTTGCCTCACATCCTCTCAGGCCCCCCTCTTCTGTCACTGTGGTCCTTTCTGCACAGGTTTTGACCCAGTTTGCACTTCATCTCAAAATGAGGTGTGCTGCAGCCTCTCACTTCCTGCCCCAAGCTTCTCTGATGCTGACACTTGAGGTGCCTGTGGGAGCCCAGTGGGCACACATACATGGGCCGCCCAGGGCATCAGGGGTATCTGCCCTGCCCCAGTGGAGTCAGGAGCCAATGGACGCTGGCCTCTCCCATTGCCCCCTTGAAAACTTTTCTGAGACTCATCCTTTACTCCTTGGTGGGTTCCAGGGGGCTGCAGCATCCCACATGGTAACCCTTGGTTTACATTTCCCAATTTTATTTAGATTTTAGATTTCACAGTTCTTCTCTCCTGCTCACTGGAATCACTTCCCAAATACACTTCCTGTACACAAGCCCTTGCTCGGGTTCTAAGTTCAGGGGAGACCAGACTAGACAAAACCTCATTCTGGGATGAACTGATTACATTGTGAGACAGGCCAAGGTTTGGATTCCAAGGAAAGCATTTAGTTGTCTAGGCTCCAATCACGGTCTGCCCCTGGCCGGACTGACAGCAGGCCTCCTAAGGCTCTATCCAGTGGTGGAGGGGTGGTTCCCTAATGCCAACCAGCTATCAGAAGAAAGGCAAAGATAACCTTCAGTAGATTTTTCTACACTACTTGTACCATGGGGCACCATGTACATACCATGTCTAAACCAGGCTCTTTGATTCCCACACAAACCTTTCTCTGGCATTGTCTTTCTCAGTGCATGGTACTGAACTCCTCCAAGATGCCCAAGCCTGAACCCTGGGAGGAAACTTCCATCCCCATCTTCTCCATCACAGTGAGTTGAGCACCCAGCCTGGAAGCTCTGCCTTCTTAATATTTCTTTCTTTCTTTCTTTTTGCTATTATTAATGTTCAATTACATGAGCAACATTATGACTACTAGACTCCCCCTATTATCAAGTCCCCACCACATACCTCGTTACAGTTACTGTCCATCAGCGTAGTAAGATGCTATAGAATCACTACTTGTCTTCTCTGTGTCATACTGCCTTCCTTGTATCCCCTCCACTCCCCGCTACATTATGTGTGCTAATCGTATACCCGCTTTTCCCCTTCCCTCCCTTCCCACCCATCTTCCCCAGTCCCTTTCCCTTTGGTAACTGTTAGTCCATTCTTGGGTTCTGTGAGTCTCCTGCTGTTTTATTCCTTCAGTTTTTTCTTTGCTCTTATACTCCACAGATGAGCGAAATCATTTGATACTTGTCTTTCTTCACCTGGCTTATTTCACTGACCATAATACACTCTAGCTCCATCCATGTTGTTGCAAATGGTAGGATTTGTTTTCTTCTTATGGCTGAATAATATTCCATTGTGTAAATGTACCACATCTTCTTTATCCATTCATCTACTGATGGACACTTAGGTTGCTTCCATTTCTTGGCTATTGTAAATAGTGCTGCGATAAACATAGGGGTGCATCTGTCTTTTTCAAACTGGGCTGCTGCATTCTTAGGGTAAATTCCTAGGAGTGGAATTCCTGGGTCAAATGGTATTTCTATTTTGAGTTTTTTGAGGAACCTCCATACTGCTTTCCACAATGGTTGAACTAATTTGCATTCCCACCAGCAGTGTAGGAGGGTTCCCTTTCTCCACATCCTCGCCAACATTTGTTGTTGTTTGTCTTTTGTATAATGGCCATCCCAGTTGGTGTGAGGTGATATCTCATTGTGGTTTTAATTTGCATTTCTCTGATGATTAGCGATATGGAGCATCTTTTCATGTGCCTGTTGGCCATGTGAATTTCTTCTTTGGAGAAGTGTCTGTTCAGTTCCTTTGCCCATTTTTTAATTGGCTTATTTGCTTTTTGTTTGTTGAGGTGCGTGAGCTCTTTATATAATTTGGATGTCAACCCCTTATCGGATATGTCATTTATGAATATATTCTCTCATACTGTAGGATGTCTTTTTGTTCTATTGATGGTATCCTTTGATGTACAGAAGCTTTTTAGTTTGATATAGTCCCACTTGTTCATTTTTCTTTTGTTTCCCTTGCCTGGGGAGATGCGTTCATGAAGAAGTTGCTCATATTTATGTGCAAGAGATTTTTACCTATGTTTTTTTCTAAGAGTTTTATGGTTTCATGACTTACATTCAGGTCTTTGATCCATTTTGAGTTTACTTTTGTGTATGGGGTTAGACAGTAATCCAGTTTCATTCTCTTACATGTAGCTGTCCAGTTTTGCCAACACCAACTGTTGAACAGGCTGTCATTTCCCCATTGTACATCCATTGCTCCTTTATTGTATATTAATTGACCATATATGCTTGGGTTTATATCTGGGCTTTCTAGTCTGTTCCATTGGTGTATGGGTCTGTTCTTGTGCCAGTACCAATTTGTGTTGATTATTGTAGCTTTGTAGTAGAGCTTGAAGTCAGGGAGTGTAATTCCCCCCACTTTATTCTTCCTTCTCAGGATTGCTTTGGCTATTCGGGGTCTTTTGTGGTTCCATATGAATTTTAGAACTATTTGCTCTAGTTCATTGAAGAATGCTGTTGGTATTTTGAGAGGAATTGCATTGAATCTGTAGATTTCTTTAGGCAGGATGGCCATTTTGACAATATTAATTCTTCCTATCCATGAGCACAGAATGTGTTTCCATTTATTGGTATCTTCTTTAATTTCTCTCATGAGTGTCTTATAGTTTTCAGAGTATAGGTCTTTCACTTCCTTGGTTAGGTTTATTCCTAGGTATTTTGTTCTTTTGGATGCAATTGTGAATGGAATTGTTTTCCTGCCTTCTTAATATTTCTTGACTTTCTCCTGCTCTCTGCCTCACTGCCACTACCAATCATCTCTTCCCATGTATGTCAGTCTTCCACCTGATCTCCCTGTGCACACATTCTCTTTCTCTCATGCTAATTGTTCTTAGCTGCTAGTGTGATTTTCCTAAGATGCAGATTTGAACAAATCACTTATTGCTTAAAACTCTTGCCAGCTCCCCATTGCCCTCCAGATGAAGCCCCAAACCTTCAACGGCATAATCTTTTCATGACCTGGCCCTGCTGGCCTCTCCGTGGTCAGCCCTTGGCATTCCTCCTCCCCATACAGCCTCCCTTGCAGCCACAGTGAAATACAGGCCATTCTCTCTCTATTCCTGGTGGCTGGAATGCTCTTCGGTGATAGTCAACATGCTTTCAGCTGCAAGTAACAGAATGCCGTGACTCACACTGGCTCAAACAATCAGGAAATGCATTATCTCACTTTCCGTAGAGACAAGATGCACCTCAGACACTACACAACCAACAACTCAAAAATGCTGAGGAGCCGGCTCTTTCTCTTTTCTCTGCCACCCGTGGAATTCACTCCAAAGCTGAATCCTCTCTGGGTTGGAAGAAATGGTAGTAGATTCAAACTTCACTCTTAGACATGACAACATCCACAGGAAGAAAAGAAACTACGTCTAGAATCTCTTTATTAGATCCTTGGAAAGTGTTCTCAAAAGACGCCTAGCTGACTTCTCCTCTCTTCTCATTGGCCAGGATTGACCACATGCCTATTCCTAAACCAATCATCAGCAACAAAAATGGGATCATGATTGGTGAAAGGGATGCTGAGGGGTCACTCCATGACTGTAACATCTGTCCTCTTCATTTTTCTGGCTAATTTATTTCAAAGCTCAGGTATATCCTCTGGAAAGTTGCCAAAGAGGAACATCCCTCCTCTTATATGTGTGTCTGCTGCCACCCCCAAGAAAAAGATCTTTCAAAACAAGAAGCAGTTTCTTATTTCCACTGTATCCCAGTTCCTAGCTCAGGGCTGGTGCATGAGAAATTCAGTTAGCTTGTTGAATATTTCTGTAATTTAAAAACTATTCTTTAAATCTAAATGTATCTTACCACCTATTGTCCTTACAACCAACTTTTTCCATTTAACAAAACAGTATATTACAAAAACCTTTCCATCAAATTGTATCATCTTTCTAAATGGCTACATAGTTTTTCATAGTATTAAGGCACTGTACCACAAATTATTTAACCAACCCCTATGGTCCTTGGTCTTTTAGATTGTTTCCAGCTTTTCAGCACTATAAACAATGTTGCAGTAAACATGCTTTTACACATATCTAAAATCTTCATGTTAGCCCCCATGATAAATCCCTACAAGTGGTGTGTGGTTTAAAAAAACAAATGGTTGCAAATTCTTTGATAGTCCTCCCATCAAGAGATGTGGTCTACATCCTCTCCCCTGAAATCTGCGTAAACCTGTGCAGCAGAGGCCACTAGAATGCAGTAGAGGTGATGATACGTGAGTTTTGAGGCGAGCCCATGAAGACTGATGCAGCTTCCATCACAGATTTTTGGAATGCTCCCTGTCAGGACTTTCCCTTTTGAAAGTCAGGTGACAGAGGTGAGATGCCCAGGTCACATGGAGACTCCACAGGAGTCCTAGCTAAACCCAACTTTTGAGTCATGCTAGTCTAGGCATAAGATGTGTGAGAGAAGCCTCCAGAAGATTCCAGCCCTTAGCAGTTGGAGTCTTGCTAGCTGAATCTCCTGACACCATGGAACAGAGAATATCCATTCCTACTGTGCCCTGTCCAAGGTTCACAAAATCCCTGAGCATGATAAAGCAGCTGTTGTTTACACAGCTAAGTTTGGGTAGTTGGTTATACAACAACAACAAAAAAACGTGGAAAACTGGGGATTTCTCTTATAAAGAGGATACATATTTTAAGCCTTTTGATTCTCTATTAAATACTTAATTAAAAATGTATAACTCAATGCAAGGACACTTTTGCCTCTTAGAGAAACCGCCTCCAGGACACAGTGGGGCAGGTGTATATTTGGGCTATTACCTTGATCAAGCTAACCAATATGTCTGCTTTAGATTGGTTCCCTGGAAACCAACCCCGAATCTGAGACTGTGGTCCCAGGTTTACTGTGAAGCCCTCTTGGAAGATGTGCTTGTAAGAAGGTAAGAAGGCAGGACTGGTTAGAAGCAGAAGCTGACCTGTAGTGTGGCTGTAACTGAGGCCTCAGCTGACTCTGTGGAGAGCCCTAGAGCTGTGATGGCCCTTCAGAGGCGTCCCAAACTGAAGCAAGGTAGCCAGGCATTGTAGTTCCACATTAACCCCTGCGAGTGGTTAAGACCCCTGCAGCAATACCTCAAGCATCTTAGGGTGGGGGTGTCACCTGTGAAGAGGAGAGCTCGGTGGGGAGCGAGAGAGTGTCCACTACAATCCGCCCCTTAACTGTCTTGCCCTATTTCTTCTGTGAAGTTTGACCCATTTGGGAACCATTTCTCCAGGATTCTGGTTGGGTCTATTTCCTGGGAAACCTGAAAGAAAAGGGCTAGTGGAATGAACTACAGCACCAGCGGCAGAAGTTGATCTCAAGGCCATAGCAGATCCTGGTAATCACCTTCCCACCGCCTGATTGATTGCCTTCCCCTTCTGCTAGCAATTCATCTGGCCTAAGCCCCTTTCCTGGTGGAGACCCCAGACCCTCAACCATGAAGGGTCTGAGCCCCACGCTACTATGCTCTGCTTGGCTGGGCCATGTACCATTAAAGGCAAGCATGTAACAGAAAGGACACCCCAGTAGATCACCTTCACCTGAGCATGACACATATTGTCTGCTCCTATTGCTTAGCCACACAGCTGTACCTGCCCGGATGCCCAGGGACGATCACCTCTGCCAGTATGGGGAGTTCAGAATAATCAGGAGGCAGCCATAGTTTAAAGTTCACTGTAGCTCTTACTGCATCCTCTCAAGGAAACATTACCCCTTTGGGACCTCTACTCCTTCAGAGCAAGAATAGGAAGCTCCCCTTGAAGGGACTGTAACTTTGAGTAAAGTAATTCCCTGCAGCCAAAAACAATTTCCAGGGAGGAATGCCACTGCAAGCTGTCAGCAATCAACATTCCCAGAAAGTGAGGGGTGAGTGCATTGGTCTTCCAGAGGGCATCCCAGTAAAGCACACCGCAAATCCACTGTAACATCTAAAATTCACTTTCCTTCCCAGAAAACGGGATTAACAATGGTTTATTGGCACGGGTATTGTGAAGAAACTGAGTTAACATGTATTGAAAATCTTGGATTATACTCAACAAATTTTAGTTTCTATCTACTTTATGTCAAGAGCTCCGTAAGTGATCCTGTGTCCCTTTTTGCCTTGGCCAGTAGGGAGCTTACAGCTTCATCTGGTGCTCAGTTACAGAAATGTATTGCTCATTTTCATTCTCTTCTTATTCCATTGACCCTACTTTCTTTTTTTCTCTTTAACTGATCTTGAACACAATCCCTTTGCTGCAAGCTCTTTGAATTGAAATCATGCTTGCAAAGTGGTAGAGGATAAATAAATGCCTAGTAGAGAAACTTGCTGCTCTAAAGAGAGTTTGTTTTCTAAGAACTGACAAGTGTCTCACCTACGATACCGCCGCAGTACCTTGTTCAAACCCAGTCAAGTGCTTCACTACTGGGTCTTTAATTTGTTTTGGCATCTGCCAGTCAACCAATACCTAGGCATGGGAATCTCTTCACTTGGAAGGTGACTCACAGACAAGTTAGAAAAATACAAAAAATGGGGGAGGGAGGATTAGTATTATCAAGCACTCCCATCGGCCAAAGACACTGGTAATCTCTTTTCTTGGCCTCTTTCCAGAAGGACCCCTCCGCTTACTCCCAGCTGGCTCAGTTAGTAGTCCCACCCTGCTATCTGAATTAAGCCTTTTAGGGAACAGAATGGGGCATATGTGGCCCAGATGTTGTAACTGAGCTGGGTCCTCCCATTCTAGGCTACCCATCAAGTTTGCATCCTACCTCAAGGCATTTGGGGGACTCAGTCATGGAGTCAGCAGGCCCCAGATGTGCCCAGCTGGGTTTTCTGCCTTGAGATACTTTCACTGTCTCCAGGATAATTCTCATGAGCAAACGCCGCCCTCTCTTCCCTCTCTCCATAAGAGGCCTCTGAGCACCAGTCGGGTACCACATCTACTATTCTTGTTTCCTTGTCAGTATATAAGATGAGCACACTCCTGAATAACACTTCCCTGGAACTCACATCAGCAGACACCTTTTTGCTGAAGGACTGACTGCAGGTGTCTTGCTGTTCATGGCTCCTGGTTCCGCCATTTGTGGTTCTATGTCAAGTTCAAGAGCTTGGGGTGTCCTGGATGAGCCTGGGTATTTAGCTTCCCAGGACAGCGGTCTTGCTTCCACAGTTTGCCTCCTCTTGCAATCACATCATTGCCTCGTGAGAGTGAACACATGAATGTATTCAGGGAAGACTTATGGGCTAGGACTCAGCTTCTGGGTTCTGGGGGGCTCTGGGAGGGAGAGGAGGTTAAAACAATGATGATGCTGAGAAAGCGGCTGGAGTGAGGATGCCCAGATTCTAGTCCTCGCCCTGCCTCGCACTAGCTGGATAATCTGGTAAATTACCCTTCCATTCCAAGCCCAGCTTCCTCCCCTGGAAAATGGGTGACATAATATCTACTTTTAGGATTGATGTGACAGTCAATATGTTAACATTGGAAAACTGGTACCATCTAACATTTCCTGACCACATACTAGGGCAGGTATTTGGCCAAGCACTTTATAGCTATTATCTCATTTAAATCTCTGACAAACCTAAAGAGGTGGTATGATGACCTCCATTTTGCAGAAGAGGAAACCAAGGCTTGCTGAAGGTCAATGACACAGCAGTAAGTGGCAGAGCCAGGCCTCACACTTAAGCCTTTCTGACCCCAAAGTCAGAGCTCTTAACAAGACCTGCCTTTAATCCCAGCACAGGGCCTGGTCAAGTACAGATATTAAATACATCTTTACTCCATTTTTTCCTGGCATATCTGATGCACTGAGAGAGAAATTGAAATGATCATTCACTGAGTATGTACTATGTGTGATGTGTTGTGTATGCTTTGCTCTAAAACCCCAAAAGGATGGCATCCTGCCCCCTGTTTTCCAAATGAGGAAACAGAGGCTCAGAGAGGTCAAATATCTTGTCAAAGGCCACACAGTGAATAAGGGGTAGAAGTGAAGCTGACCCAGGTCTTCTGTTGGACTCTGAATCCATGTTCCCACTGCCACACACTGTCTCTTGATTAGGGGACTGTCTGCAAGGTTGGTGTCCGGGGATATACAACCTCTTTCTCTGAACCCCCACATACTGCCACTTCATGCTTCCAGGGGTCCAAAACTCCTCTTCCTGGGGCAAAGCCTTCATCTTCCCTCAGTCCCTCCGAGAAGAAACTCTCAGACAGGCCCCTGAAGAAGTCTTATGGTGCCAACACTCACACTAGGGCAGTGAGCGGCTAGTTTCAGAATCTCTCTCTACAGCAGATTATTGTAAGAAACAGTCTTTGGCCCTGGGGGTCTTACTGTTCAGGAGGGGCACTGGGCAGAGGAAAACACTGACTCAGGAGCCAGCTAAAGGCATAGAAATAAATTGCTGAATTTCCAGTTTTGCTGTGGGCTGCCCCAGGACCTGGTCCAGTTTATAATGGTAAACTGGGGAAGGGGGACTTGTGTGGAGGCAGCTCTATGAGGGTTGGAGGTGAAGGTTTGAAGTTAGGTTTCCTAAATCCACATCAACCTAAGAAACATTTATAGGAAAGAATGCCACAGATGGTGTGTATGTAAGAGGGGCTGGCAGTGACTGAGAGGCAGAACCCTAAGAGAGGGAGTGAGGATGAGAGAGACTGAGTTAAAGACAAAGACAAAGACAAAGAAAGAAAAGGATCATGAAGTCAAGAGATACACACCAGCAGCAGAGGAGGCCTAGAGAAGAGAGAAGAGACAGGGGTAGTCAGGAAGGGAAAGAGAGAAAAACACACACATAAAAAGATAATTCATGCAACCATGCTTGTTGAGTACCTACTATGTGCCTGGTATGGCCTAGGCACTGGGGATGTGACAATGGACAAAACAGACAAAATCCTTGTCCTTGTGGGACTCTCTAGTGGAGGAACAGAGAAACCTAGAGAGACAGGGAAAAACCCAGAGGAGCCCACGGAAATGGCCAAGAGGAAACTATATGGAGAGACCCTGAAACAGAGCTGGGCCAGGACATAGGGACAGAAGAGGCAGGGACAGATAGGGATGCAGAGATAAAGAGAGCAATGGATTGCAAGACAGCAGACAGAAGGTGGAGGCTGGAGCACGAACACCAAACAGCATTCCCGAGGCAAAGAGAGGCAGAGCCTGGAAACGCCCTTTCCCTGCCAGCTTGCTCTGTGCCGGGTCAGTGCCCATGGTCACCTGTGCCCTCACACCCCCTCCTCCCAAGGTCCTCTGAGGTAGGACGCCAGCCCTCAGACTGCAGTAAGCAGGCTGGGACCTTTGCAACAGCAGCCTTGGGAAGGGAGGCCTTGGAAACTGGGGCTGGGCTGGGTCAAGTCCCAGTTGGATGCCTCCCACCCTGGGCACATTGTTCTGGGTTCCCCTGTGCTAAGCTGGCAGGATCCTGAGGTGTTGACCTCAGGTACTTTCTCCTCATTCGACAGGTGGATTGGAAAACTGAGGCCCAGGCTAATGGTTCAGGATGGCTTGCTGGCCTCCTGGGCAGCACTAGATTAAGGGCAGAGCACTGAATGGGAGCAGGGCCCTGTGCTCCACCCTGACTCTGCCCCACGGTGCTGGCTCCCCTCCTCACAGCATGGCGGAGGGTGGCTGCTCTCCTCCTGCAGCCCTGGCAATCATGGAGTCTATAATTCACGTGAGAGTAAGTTTTGGAAGAGACCTAGGTTTGAAAGCGGGGACTTTCACGGTTGCCGATGTCTGTTTCCGTGGAAACGGGCCTCAGAACCAGAGACTGAGCCTTCGAGCTCTTCTCTGGGTGCCCCAGTTAGCTGGGAGAGGGCTACTATGCCCTCCTTCATCAGGGGTCTCTGGAATCCTCTCAGCCCCCACCACAGGCTGACCCCTGCAGGAAGGTGGCTACAAAGGAAGTTTTGAACAGAAAGCTCCCAGGGAGTAGCTCACATTTACTGTACTCCCACTCTGTGCCTGGCCCTGCACAGCGTCAGGCACATGGAAGGAACAGAACGAATGACTCAATGAGGAGTCCTGGCAATCTAAACTCTCATCCTCAGGATAGACTTACCTGTAAGAGAATGCTGATCCTTCATTACTCAAAACACATGTAAGCCAGGTACTGGACAGCACAGAGATGAATAGGACACAGTCCTTGGCTTCCCTCAAGTTCACAGATGCTCATGAAGTCAATGTGGAAGGATACCAGAAGCTCCCTGTCCCTTTTCCTTTCGACACGCCACCCCTGAGCCAACTGTGGTGCTCTAACGGGTTGGCTGTCCCAGGCCCCATGCTGCTCCCTTGCCTGGGATCCCTTCACCACTGCTGGTCTGCCTAGCAAACTCCTGCTCCACCTTCAAAGCCCAGCTCCAAGCTTATGTCCTCTGCAAAGCCCTGTTCCCTAGACTGTTAGCATCTTGAGGGCACAGGCCAAGTTTTCTCATCTCTATCCCCAGAGAGGGGTGCAGGTGTCTCTCCATCTGTGTTGAGTCCCTTCTCTTCCCATCTTCTCAGGGACTTTGCTCTAAGGTTCTCCTCTACCTCCACTCAGTACCTTCTGCCTCTCCCTACTTGCTCCTTCCAATCAGCACTTACCCAGGTTCCAGTCCCTCCTGTCTTTAACCGAAACACAGCAAAGCTGTGTTTCAACCCCACCTGGTTGAAAGCTGATGGAAAGGCAGGACCGGGCAACCATGGGTTCCTCCAGGAGAGGCGCAGCCCCTCCACAGGTCATGGAGCATTCTATGCTCTGCTTCTATCAGCAGGCTCAAGTACAAAAGGAAACATGGTCTGCTTCTTGAAGAAAAAATTTAAAGGGCCCCGTAAAGGTCATGAGGACCCAGATGTGGGTTGGTTTGAAAAGGCAGGAGCAGACAGAGGGAAATTGGACTGGAGCTGTGGCAACAACTGAGACTGGAGCAGTGGTTCCGGCCGCTGAGAATGAAGCAGAAGGCAGAGACAAAGCAAAAAGATTGGTCTGTGTGTCTGCAAGACTTTGTGCTGGAGAGGCTGGAGAAGGTGGGTATTGTAAGGCTCACCCATGGTTTTTTACAATGTCCCAGCTTCCTTGCACAGGGCCATTGCAGAGGATTGAGGGCATACAGATTGAGAGGAGAGAATCCTGGAGGGGTGGAATGTGGATAAAGTGAAGGTTCCTGTGGCCAGGATTCTCACCTGGCCCTGGTCAGCTAGATCACTACAAATGTGTGGGCAATACGTTGTTGTTGACTCTATATAAAGATCTCCGCCCAGTGCTCTGGGTGACACGGTGGCACAGCTGCAAGGCTACAAGAGAGCAGAGCAGAGGCTGAAGTGGTGGCAGTGCTGAGGACAGAAACTGGGACGGCTGTGCGGGCAGAGAGGCCCAGAGGCAGAGACCGCTTGCTGCATGCAGACTCGCTCTGAGTGGACAGGATTCTAGTGATTGACCTGCCACCGTGGGAATAAAGTTGGGTATGACCCTTTCACCCCAAGAACGTTCTACTGCCATTTCTTTGGTCACATTGAATCCATGGTGAACTTGTCTGGGGCTGAAACCCATTGACAAGCAGCCTCCTTGGTCACACCAACTTTTCCTCTGTCAGCCCTCCAGGTGTTCCTCAGAGCGCTTGTCCACTCCCATTATGGTCCAAGGAAGGACACTTCTGCCAGGACACCTAATCTGACCCCCTGCATCAGCTCACCACCCCTGCAACATGCTCACAGGGGCCTCTATCATGACACTTGTCATGTTGCATCCTCAGTATGGATAGAGCGGCCTGCTTCCCCCTAGGCTGCAAACGCCCATGGAGTACACCCGTGCCCAGGGCCCAGGACACTGGTGAGCAACAGGCTGCAGAGAAAGGCAGGAGCCAGATTATGAAGGTTCTTGAACTTCTTTGCTGAGGACTTTGGGCTTCATCTTGTATGAGACAGGCGAGGAAGAAAGGGAGCAGAGACCCACTCTCAGGTTTCTGGCCCAGGTAACTGATTAGGTGTTGGTGCAGTGTATAGAGATGGAGACTGAATAGGAATTAGATGGGGAGGAACAATGAGTCCAGTTCTGGGCACATGGACTTTGAAGCTCGTGAGGGACATCCAGGTGAGAATGCCTTGTAACTAAACAGAATGGCGGCTGGTACTGAGAAAAAGAAGTCATCACGAGGTTCAGTGGTGGTCAAGGCCATGTGCATGGCTGAACTTGGCCAAAGCAAAAGAGAAGATCAAGGCCAGAGCCTTAGAAGTGCACCCCCTTTTTGTGGGAGTTTATATGCTTCCCTACCCCACTGCTGTTGCGGTTGGCCACTTGACCTGGGAGCAGCCGCGAGGCCTGCCTGCATTGGCTTGGCATCTGTGCTTCTTTCACTCGCTCCGAAAAAAACATGCCAGGCAGCGTCTGCCTGCCAGTCTGGGTCCTGGCATGGGAGACCCACTGAGGTGGCTTACGCTGCACTCTGAAGCCGAGCTGCCCGGTTGAAGCAGACCTGTGAGTGAGACATAAATGGCGTTTATTATAAGCCACCCAGATTTGGAGGCTATTTGTTACGTAACATTGTATCGGCAAAAGCTTGACTAATAATATTTTAGGAGGAGGCTGGAGAAAAAAAGAATCCTTTAAAGGCTAGCAGGAAGAACAGTCGGAGGGGAAGGAAGGAAATCAGGAGAGCGCAGTCTGTGATGCTGTGGGAACAGAGGGTTCCAGGAGCATGAGGACTGGGCAGAGAGGCCACCCACATCATTCACACCACTCTGGCGAGTCCTCTTTCTCGCAGGTTAGGCTTGGGTCACCTTAGCCACCCTCCAGGGCTTCAATCTGAATGCTAGGTGCTGCTGACGCCCCAGACTACATCTTCAGGGCAGACTTCTCTCGGGAGCTCCAGCCTTACCACCTCTCCAAGCCTTGGATCATCTCCATCTGGATGTCCAATGAGCTTCTCAAACTCCATATGGCTAAGACTGACCTCTTGGCACTCCTGCCCACAGTGCTGCTCCCCACTGGGTCCACTCACGCAGGGCAGCCCCATCCCCACGCCGGAAGCCTGGGAGGCATCTTCAACACGTTCACACCCCACCGGCCACCAAGCCCATGAAATGCTCATCCGTTGGTTTCTTCCCATCTCTCCAACCTTCGCAGGGCTCACCACACATGCTACTGGGCCCCCTTGCTGCCCTGCAGTCTTGCCTCTCCCACAGTGGCCCCCAGAGTGCTCTTTCTGAAGCACAGATAGGTCACCCCTGGTTAAAGCCCTGCCTGCTGGACAAAGACCAAACTTCTTAGCATCACACTCAAGGCCCAGAATGGTCCAGCCTTAGCCCCCTCTGCAGCATATCTGACACTTGTGCCCCCAAATCTGACTCAAACTCCTGTTTAGACTTTGGCCTTCCCCAGACAGCTTTCCCGGACCACCTCCCACTCCACCACCCCCTCCTCACACTGGGCTAGTTTCAATGCACCCCCCTTTGTAGGTGCCCCCTTTGAAGCCCCATGACATCCTGTATTGGTTCCCTCTTATGCCCTGATTCGTAGCTCTCCACCCAGTTTTATTTTCCCTTCTTATTTCTATTGTAGTAAAATACACATAACATAAAATTTACCATTTAACCATTTTCAACTGTACAGCTTACTAGCATTAAGTATATTCACATACATACTTGTGTAACCATCACCATTCATCCCAGAAATTTTTAATCTTCCCAGACTAAAACTTTGTACCCGTTAGACAATAATTCCCCATTCCCCACTGCCCCTGGCCTGGGGCAACCACTACTCTAATTTCTGTCTATGAGTTTCATTAGTCTAAGTATCTCATATGAGTGGACTCATACAATATTTACCCTTTTGTGTCTGCTTATTTCACTTAGCATAATGTCTTCAAGGTTCATCCAAGCTGTAGCACATATCAGAATTACATTCCTTTTTCAAGGCTGAATCATATTCCATCATATGGCTATACCACCACTTGTTTTTTCATTCATCTGTTGATGGATATTTGGGTTGTTCCCATCTTTTTCATTATTGTGAATAATGCTTATGTGATCATTGGTATACTAATATCTGTTTGAGTCCCTACCTTCAATCATTTTGGATATATACCTAGAGATGAAATTGGTAGATCATATGGTAGTTCTATCTTTAATTTTTTGAGGAATCACCATACTGTTTTCCATAGTGACAACAGCATTTTACATTCCCACCAATGGTGCAGAAGTGTTCCAATTTCTCCACATGATGGCCAACATTTTGATTTCTCTTTTTATTTTTTCTGTAATATTCATCAAGAGTGTGAAAATGGTCAGCCCATTTTGACTCCAGGCATTGCTACAGTAACTTGCTTCCTGCAGTGTGACCTGACAGCAACTCCTCTCAGCCATGTGAAGCTTGTTTTCTGCTTTGGGGGTTCGTGATACCATGGCAAGGGGCCCTGCAGAAGCATTGGGCATTTTATTCCTGTCAGAAAGACCAGCTATCAATAACTCCTCCTGGCAGGACTCCTCCCTGCTGCACAGACTTTCCTTCTCTGCCTGGAATATTCTTCCTTTGTGTGGTTAACTCTCATACATTCTTTAGAAGTCAAATATTACCTCCACAGAGAAGTCCTCCCTGACCACCCACTCTCCCCCACAGGATCATACTCCCTGTTCTTTGCTCTTACAGCATCTTCCATTTGGCACAGTTTGCCATGACATGCTTGTCTGTGTGCCTTTTGAGTTAACCCTTGTCTTTCCCGCTGTTCTGTAAGCTCCTCAGGGAAGGGGACTGTGATCCTCCAGTTCACTTTACCATTGCATTCTCAGCACCTGCCACGATCCCCAGCCCACATCAGATGTTCAGGAAGCCTTTGTTAAATGAATTATTTTATTCAACGCTTAACACATTTTTATTGAGTACCTGTTCTAAAAGTGGGGCTAAAATTCCCACAGTGCTTAAATTCTAATGAGGTGACTAGGTAAGTAAAACAAACAAACACATAATATGTTAGGTTGTGATGGTTGCTATGGAGAAAAAGAGAACAGGCTAAGGAGGGCAGGTGCCATTCTGTTGAGTTTCATCAGGGAGGGCTCTGGAAATGTTTGACGGGGGTCCTGGAGGCAGTGACGGAATGAGTGAAGCCTTGATCTGGGAGAAGGTGTTCCAGCAGAGGGACAAGCCTAAGCAAAGGGTGGCAGGGGCATGAATAGAGAGATGTCCTGGGCCAAAGCTGGTAGAGGACACAAGGGGAAACCATACCGAGTACTGTCACTACAAAGTCTTCATGGAGGGTGGCATGGGAGTGAACTCAAGGCCAGGAAACTGGGGAGATGAGGTTGGGGAGGCATAACAGGAGCCTGGGAAGGACCACAGCCACGGCATCAGTTTTCTTCTCAGGTCTTTCCTTGGCAGGACCTTGTCCTGGATTTTCTTGTACTTCCCAGCATCCCTGGCTTGGGGCCAATCACTTAGTAGGTGTTTTTTAGATAGAACTAAACACATTCAAGAATTGCCTAAAACCATTTGGTTATGACAAGCTGGCTCAAGACATGTATACATCCACCAGAAGACATTTCAAAACACATTTGATTTTAAACTCAAATTGACTTCCTTCTTTCTTAGCACCTCTTGTTTGCTGGCTCTGGCATGCTAATGACATCAGGAATAATCATCTTTTTCAATTTATAAAACATTTCCCCAATTACTACCTCAGCTGAGCCTCCAAACTGCCTTCAAAGCAGTGACCACACTGTCCAGAGGCATTCAGAGTCGTGGGCTCAGTCAGAGCTAACTGATAGCCTAGTGATTCCCAGTCAGCTCCCAGAGTTCACCTTCACACCTGCCTTGACATAGGCATTAATATACTCCTTTCACAGGCTCACAGAAGGGATGTCACCTGCCCAAATCCCACCAGCAAGGTGCTAAGGCAGGTTGAAGACAGGTCTCTGGGTGCTGGATTTTGCACTCCCCCCATGGAAGATATTGATGCTCTTGGGGGAAATTCTGCTAAAACCAGGGCTGACCAGCAGGGGCCCAAGGCCTTCCTTGGCAGAGCAGCCCAAGGTTTTGACCAGACACGCCTCCGGGCAATTCCAGGAGCCAGTGTGCTGCAGTAAGAGGGGATGGGCTGCACACTGAGTCCATTCAAACAGCTCCCCAAGGGGCGCCCCCATCCTCCCAGCAGCTGTGAGGAACACTGGAATAGAGCTGCGAATAGGGAGAGGCAATGAGATCCCTTGGCACCCCGGCCAGCACAACCTCCTGAGTTGAGCCCATGGGCCTCTCCTTTAATTGCCATCTTCTGACCCCTGTCCACCTGATCCTAAAGCCTGGAATTTCTGCCCTCCAGTTTCTGGCAGCTGAGAGAAGGAGTGGCCATCCTAGCTTAACCTTGGAACTCCATTCCCCTTCTCCTCTCCCACCTCACCTGCCTGTCCTTCCACACTCTCTGGTCACTCAGTCACTTCAGCTCTTTTCACCACAGTTGCTGGGCACCGGAGGCCCACAGGTGAAGGGTGATCATTCCCTGGCCAGGAGGAGCTCATTTCCTGTGGGGCAAATGCACATGTGACCACACCCGTGCAGTGTGGCCAACAGCAATCTGTGGTCAGGGAGAGGCAAAGGGGCAGCCAGGGGACTCCTGACCTAGTTTGGGAGCTCAGAGAGGGCTTTCTGGGAAGGCTTTCTGGAGGAGGTGCTACCTGCCCAGGTAGATTTTAGAATGTGTAAGGAGTCTGTCACAGGAAGAGGCTATTGGGCAGATGATTTCACAGCAGCGCAAGCTCCACAGGGGAGGGATTTTTGTCTGGATTATTACCCAGTGCCTAAAACAGTGGTTGGTATATAGCAGATGCTCAATAAACATGTCCTAAAAGAAAGAAAGAAAACAAGGAAGGGCAGGAGGGGGAGGAGGAGGAAGGGAAGAAAGCAGGGATAGGGAGAGAGAGGGAGAAAGGAAGAATGAGCCTAGACTGGATGTGTGAAATGGCTGGGCGTATTCCTAGGAGCTTAAAGCACAGTAGCTCCAGGTGCTGTAGTTTAGGTGATCGGGGCTGGGCAGTGGCTTTATCTAATCCTATTGTTGGCAGTGTCCCCCATTTCCTATCTCCTCACTGGGCTCAGAGGTACTTTGGGGATGGGGCCATTTTTCCTCTCATTAAACCTGTATGTACACAGGTATCGAACCTGTGCTCTGGTGCTGGAAACACACACAGACGACTCAGACTTAATTCCTGCCCCCTTGCCCAGTCTGGCCTGGGATACCATAAACAATGGCTACAACAATAGGCAGAATGAGTGGAGAACTACTATGGAAGTTCAAGCAAAATAAGACCAAGCAAAAATGGATAGAGGGATGAGTTTTGCCCTAGGAGTGAAAAGCAAGGAGAGGCTTTTTTGGAGGAGATGGTATCAGAAGGGATGGTAGCCTTAAGGAATGGTCAAAGAAGGGGGTTGTGGGAGGCAGTCCATGTAGATAGCAGACCCAAAGATGTGGTCCAGGGAGGATGGGGACTGGGTGATCCAGTGGGAAAAGGTGGATTGGGGTTTTGGATGCTATTCTTGAGTGTCTGTCTTTCCTTCTGACCCGACTGTGTTTGGATCATTGTGCCAGCAACTACACTCCTACTTGGGGGCTGCTCAGTGGTCCTGCTTCCTGGGAACCAATCCATTTCCTCCTCACCTGCCAGTTGGGGTTCCCTGATCTCTCTGCCTAGACTTTCCCACTGTCTCTTTTAGCTCCACCCCCAACCTTCCCACCAATTTTCTGTGGGTTTCTCATTCTATGTCAAGCCCCAGCAAAGGGCAGACAACAGGGAGTGCGTGCCTGGCACAGGTTCCTGGAATGCTGCCCCTCCCTTCTTGCCACACATGCTTTGCAAGGAGGAGCTAGTCCTTTTTTCAGGGTGCGGGGTTGGGGTGGTGGTGGGGAAAGCTATGGAAGGGAAGTCGGCACCATAGAATGTCAGACTCTCAAGAGATATTGAAGATCTACCCCCTTTTCCCATTTGTATATGAGGAAAATGATGTGCACACAGATATGCTGTAATGCAGGGCATGGCCAACTTGGTAGAGAACGTGGTGCAGCAGGGCCAGGGAAGGGCAGTGTTGCTTTAGCCAGGACCTAACCAATATTCAAGATACTCTTCATCTGTGGGCCTTGCAGATCCAAGATGAGTCAGGCTTCTTGTGAGTCAGTCTGTTGACAAGCCATCCCTGGCCATTCCTAGCCCAACAGAAATGTAAGTCCAGGGGAAGGGTATGAGCAGGCCAATTTAATTAGTGTAGACTCTAAGGTACCTTAAGTTAGTCCTATTAAATTAAACCGCCTAGGGGAAAAATAACTGTAATTATTTCCTTCTCTCCCCTATCCTTGTATTTCAACTCCCACCCAACTCTCATTCACAAAACAACCTTTAAAATAGGGGCTAGCACATAGACAACCACAGACTAGGGTTCAGTGTTTCCCTTCCTGCCCCCTTCGCCTGTGAGCTCTAGGTCTGTGCAGAGAACAGACTGAGTCCAGAGGCGTTTGTAGGGCCCGGTTGTATTCTAATTTAGGGAGGCTGTTACACTGAATAGAACATTATTCCAAAAATGCACCCAGAGTCTCTTTCCTGAACCAATGTAGATCCGTTTGCTGCGGGGCATTTCTTTTTAAAGCCCCATTTGTCTTTTCAACAGATCAAAATAAGCAAACTTTAATGGTAGGGAATTACTCTTTATTTTGTTGAAATTTAGTTCCGAGTTTTCCTACTTGAAATGTGTTTTCCCCAGGACACTGACCTATCCTTTAATTGTTTGGTGCGAGGCTTGTTAGGGGGAGGGGCGTTACTTGTTTATTGGAACAGCGCAGTTAAAAAAAAAATCAACCTAGGCTAACAGTTTCAAGGCTCCCCTAAAGATGTATCCAAACCGGCAGCCAATCAGCGCTTACACAGCTTTTTCTGCTTGACTCTTTTAAAGAGACAGTGTCTACAGTGTTTTACCACATTTAAAGAGAACCGCGCTCTAAAAACAGTCTAAAAATGGGGGAGTCGCCCCCTATTTCGCCAGTTTCTGGTCTTAAGTCTCTAGTGAGGGACACACAGTGTGCCCTCGGGGTTCCCGGCGTGGGCAGAAAGGTGTCAGCAGCAAATAGCTGGGTCACTCTGCCAGCCCCCACCTCTATTTCCCATTGTACACCTGGGTCATTGACAATGGAAGCTTCCCCTCCCCCCACGCCTGACTTTCGTTCCCCAATGCCCAATTTAGTTCCATTTATTTGAAGTTTGCAGATTTCTGTGGCGCGCCTTCCGAGTAGCGGGGCGACCAAGTGACGCCCCCCTACCCTGGAATGGCACCGTCTCTCGTGGAAAAGCCAAGGGGCTAACTTGCCAGGTCCGGCAGACCTTGAAATTTTGGGTGCAATCCTGTCTTCTCTTAGCTTAGGTCCCCCGTCCCTTCCCCCAGGTTCCCCAAAGCACGCCAAGGGCCATTTTTGCGCCGCTCCACTTTGGGGTTTTCCAAAGTATTTTAATGATCTAGTAAAGGAGCAGCCGCGCGTCCTGGCGCCGACTCGAGTTGCACCGCTCGCAGCGTGGAGCCCCAGGCCCGCTCGGAAGCCAGACTGGGCAAGAGCGAGGACCGGGGTCTGGGCTGCCAGGGTAGGGGGACGCCAGGCTAGAGTCCGGGGAGGGGGGCCGGGGTCAGAGCCCAGGGGGAAAGGCAGGCGAGGGGGAGGGGGAGGTAAGGGCTGGGCAGGCGCGGGCCGCGGCAGGGGGAGGTGAGGGGCAGATAAGAGAGAGGGACGTGGCGGGAGGGAGCCCGCGGCGCTCCGCTTAGGGGTCCGCGCGCCCTCCCCTCCAATGCTGCCGCAGCGCCCTCCCTCCGCCCCCCAGTACTCCAAGCCGCGG
>JAVSCE010021679.1:0-119250 GCA_032199065.1 Smutsia gigantea | reverse complement strand
AACCATCTGAAACTTAAATTGTATGCATATGCAAATCTTAATAAGAGCAAGGAATAGTTACTGAAATAGAACATAATGTTACAAAACTTGAGTCCAGTGCTTTTCTTAGTTATGTGATTCTGAACTCCATTTTTTATTATTAGTAACTGTACCCTATACCCAGAAATGAGTCAACATATTAAACATATGATAACATATATAAAAATGCATACCTGCATTTTAATAAAAATCCCTCCCATGCTTTTTTCCCTTTCACATTTTAAATAAACAAATCTTACATAATAAAATGGCATGGCATTTGATATAAATCGTACTACAACCATTCTTTAATCTGAATAATTTGCAGGGCATTTTATTTTAAAAATCATTGATACGATCTTTTGTTACTATCTAATGATGCTTCCACTTGAACCATGATTGCACCTAAGGAAGAGCATCTAACCCTTGTAATGATTTCCCCACTGAATTTATAGTTATTAGATGACAAGAAAGAAAGAAAGCTATTGAGAAAGAGGGGGCAGAGAATGGACAGGCAGGGAGAAGGGGTGGGCGGGTGTCACAGGCGGGTTCACAGCTCTCAGGGACCACCGCCCCTGACCAGACACTAAGCTGTCAAATGACGCTCAGGTCCTCCAACCCACTTGAGGGATCTTTAAAATACAGTGAACAGATAAGCCCCGCAGGATATCCCTGATAGGTTGCCTTGAGCCCAGATCTGCTCTTCCCTTGGAAAGAATGCAGCATTTCCTTTAGAGGGTTTCCAGACTACATCCATCCTTCTCAGCTCAGATACTAGACCTGTCTCCCACTTAGACTTCTGAATCCAGAGGCAATTTCTCTAAAGGTGAAATAACTGGATATTGGCAGCAGGCCCCCAAGCTCTGTGTTCCAGAGCCAAACCAGAAGTTTGCTCTAAATTCAGTATGTGCTTGGATCTGAGGTAACAGTATGTGTTGTAATTAATCTTATCAATTAACAATTTTATTGTAATTACTATTATACTATTTTCCGATCATATAGAAATATTTTAATATTTTAATAACTGGAATGTTCGTATTAGTCCCAGTCAACCTCTCAGCTGGCCCATGCCTTGCAGAACCAATTATAACATAAGCATGTAAAGTCTGAAAATGCTGACCGTGGTGCATAAATGAATCACAGTGGGCACATTACCACTCTCACCTATCACAGTCAGGAGTACAAAGCCCCAGGCTGATCCAAAATGAGTTAATATCTTCCAAGCTAGTTAATATGAACCAGCTGCTTTCAAAATGTACCTTTTTCAAATACGGTCTTTTCTACTTCAATCTGTCCTCCATCCGAAGGATACAGATAATTATTTGTTCCTGAGATTTGGATGGGTATATCTCCCATATTGTATCCACGAAACTAGAAGAGAAAATATCACGCTTTGAGTGTGGAACAACTGACAAAAATGAACTTATCAGTGTAAGCCAATTAAAGTTGCCATGACCTTAATTTCTGCTAAATGATTTGTCTGTCACTTTGTAGACTTAGAGGCTAGCGTCCATCTCATTTCCAGCACCTCCTGGTATGTTACAATAATGGGCAGAATAAAAGGAGGTCCATGTTTTTAAACTCTGCTCACTGGAGCATCTTTATAACCCAGTGCCAATCAAATCATTGTACTATTGCCAAGGCAGTGCGAGAAGAAATTAATTTCTCTTTCATTGGCTGTTAATTTTTTGTTTCAAGTGAACTGATATATTGAGGAGTGTTGACACTTTACCCTTTAGGAGCTCATATGTTAAAGACTTTTTAAATAAGTGTTGCTAATAGAGCTCCAAATTATTCAGATGTATGCTAAAGTCTGAGAACAACTGGCATACAGTAGTAGCTAGAAACGTCAAGGATGTTAGTTTCTTTCCATTTTTTTTCCCATTAAATTTTCCTCATAAAACCATTTAAAGGAGAGATTGGCAAAGGGAAGATCTTACAAAAGCATACTAGCAAAAACCTGGATCCCGACAGAGAGGCAAGTATCATTTGCAACACATAAAGCCAACCTTGGGTCCTCTTTGCCCTATCAGAGTTGCTTATTTACATAAACCTAAATGAATGTCTTTGTGTCAGATTCCCCTCTTTACTGCTTTTAGCAACCTGGCAAGAAGAACTGGCCCTGAGGATGTTCCCATCTCGGTGATCCACTGCAAAGAAGGTCCTTGATACAGAGGCTGGGGTACAGGTCTGAGAATGTCTCTGCTAAAAGAAACCCCAAGGCCTTCTGTGGTGACGTTGAAGACTAAGAGCCCTATGTTTCCATGGAAGCTGTGTTTTTCCCAAAATAATTAGTAATGACCCAATCAGGCTTTTGAGGAAACTGATTTTACCGGATAAACGATCTCAGGGGCTGGTTGCCGGAGGGCCTCCTCTGGTACTTTTGGAATATTCATTTGCTCTTCTCCAGCTTTTTCCTTGAAAGAAGATTTTTTCTTTGAACTCCTACTATCTTCCTTCTCTGTCTGTTCCTGGCCCTTCTTCTTATCAAATTCCTTACTCTTCTTTTCTGCCTTTTTTTCTTCCTTCAAGCGTTCTTCTTCTGCTAACCTATCTTGTTCTTCTTTCCATGCCTGTAAACACATTTAAAAAATTTATCAGGTTTTTGGATCTAATCAGATACCATTTAGATTCATTTTGGAAAACATCAAACATGACCTTGGTAAGTGGTACCTGTGACAAATCAAAACACTGAGCTAAAGCCTTTGGAGTCATCCTTGATTCTCTTTCTCTCACTAATTTCTGTATACTGTGCCTTGTCAATTCTCTTCAGAGAGCTCTCTTTATGTCCAATTTTCTCACATTCTTTCATGATTTTCTTTAGCTCAGTTCTTTTTTATCTTTAACTGAACCCCTGCACCAGCCTCTTAGCTGGCCCCATCCCCAATTTAATTACTACCCATGGTTAATCAGCAATATGGTAGGTTAGATGTCCAAAGGAACATTCCTGGCATGAAATATTTTAAAAATGCTGGATAAAATATGAAAAGCATCACTGTAATGCATAGCAAGGCTGCCAGCAAAGTAAAGGATATGAGGAAGCTCTGATCCAGTGGGAGACGGAGCACTGGACATGGCGGTTTCCCAGGGTTATCTGACCATTGCTGCCAGCCCGGAACTTGAATTTTAATGGGTTATGAGATTAGAGCCCTAACCTGGGAGATCATATCAGAGACCACTGAATACAGCAGGTACTTAAAAATGACACCTTCGTGGGGTGAATTAGAAAAACATCTTGCCCCATAAGGAAGACAATGAATTCTACGGGATGTGGAGAAAAGTGTTCCCAAGGAACCCCTAACCACAAGCCTGGCCTCACACAGGTTTATGGCCAATGTGCATATTACCTAACACCTTTACTCTCAAAATGTTGTAGTTTGATAGAAGCTTACAAATGAAAATCACAAAACATAAGGAAATAAGCCCAAAGCAAGAACCTGAGGAAAAACAAACTGTGAAATTATTCTCAGACTGCAGATATTGGGATGAACAGAAACAGAATATAAAGTATTTTAGTATGCTTAAATAAAGAAAAGGAGCCATCAAAAGTATAAGTAAGAAACAAGAGAGTATGTGTGGGTAAAATCGTAATAGTTCCAGAATATCTCGCCTGGCTTTAGTATATCTGCGTGTCAATAGGTGTTCAGAGGTGAAAAGAAGTATGGCTTTAGTGCAGTTGCATCATTCCTCAGGAGTGGAGAGAAGTTCATCTCCCTGTATCAGTGGGTAATTACCTGGGCAACCAAGGGCATGTCTGAACAGGACAGGTTAAGGGCAGGGGGCTGGCTTGCTTGCTGGCTTCTTCCAGAGCACAGGAGAAAGACAGCCCAGGACTGCAGTTTGTGAGCAATAAACGGGTTTTAAACTTTATTGCTCCCTTTGACTGATTTCGGTCTTTAGAGGTATTTTGCCCCAGATTTTCCTTTCCCTGGACTTACATCTGGCAGTAGTCAACAGGATTCCTCTGAACCCGAAATCTGTCAAAATGGGTGTGACCTTTGGGAGGGCCGCCCCTAGAAACGATGGGGAGAAGTGGCGCGAGGGCCGAGGGACATGTGTCTACACTCGTGTGGTCGTGGAGGCACCACCACTGCTGGCTGCACTGACCCTGGCCTGTGGCCTGAGCCTAAGGCTACTGCTTCTGCCACTGCTGCTGCTCCTGCTGCCGGCCGGAGCCTGGTCACAACTATGGAAAGGAGCAGAGGTCCGGGTCGCCTTGATAGAGAAGCAACTGGCTGCTGTGTTCCATGCCTTGCTGGCTACGGAGCCCATCACTGGAACAGCTCTGACCAAGGCAATGACCACCTATTCCATTGCGGGGTGGGTGAGAGACTGGACCCAAAGGCCAAGGAGTTGTGTAGCACAGACACCTACTATATATCATGTGACTGGCCATTTGCCTTTGGCATCCCCAGGGAATGATGAAGTAGACACACTGGCCCAGGTGCGCTGGCTAGAAGGAAAGCCTGCCTCCGATGTGGCCCAATGGCTACCTGAGCGTTTGTTACACGTGGGGCAAAAGACAATGTGGGCTGTAGCCCTTCGGTGGGGCTTGCCACAGACCTTTGAAAAAGTCAGCTGAGCCCGGAAGGAGTGCTCTGCACATTGTGCAGATCAGCAAACCACCAAGAGGGGCCTAGAGTGTCTCTCTGCAGCCTATGGCTGGTCACTGGAGATTGAGAGCAATCAAGGCACCCACTTTATTGGACATGCGCTGCAAGGATGGGTGCAGCAATTTAGAAGAAAATGGACATGGCCCTGGACATTTTGACACATGGACCAGCAATGGCTGGCTCTTCTGGCACCTGGGGAAACTGTCTGGAAGCTGGCCTCCTGTGTGTTCCTGGAATAACAGCAAAGTGACCCCCCAAAATCACGGTTATTCGCTTCTACAGTCCTTGTGTCCTGGATGCGCCCCCTGGCTGCAGCTGCCCCGTGATGGCTGGAATGGACAAGCTTTGGACTTAATCTGCATGGGACTTTGAACCTAGCTGAACCCTCTGGCTTGAAAATCATGATTGTGTTGCTGTTGTCAAGAAAAAAAAATGCTTAAAGAGAGGCTTAACTTTGTCTAATGTTTGGTAAAGGTTTGTGAGTAATCTAGCATGGTTGTTAGGAATGAGTAAACGTGTACAGAAACATATTTTGTGTTTAGTTGAGAGATTGTGCAGTAAAGTACATTTACTTAATCTGCATAGGCTGAATCCTCTGGTTTGAAGATTATCGTGATTTTATTGTTGCTGTTGTATATCATTAGTTTGGTCTGAAGAGGGGGAAAGAGTAAATTGTAAGGTGAGATTTCTGGAGGGGTGGCCTGTGGGTAAAATTGTAATATTTCCAGAATATCTCGCCTGGTTTTAGTATATTTGCATATCAATAGGCGTTCAGAGGTGGAAAGAAGTATGGCTTTAGCGCATTTGCATCATTCCTCAGGGGTGGAGAGAAGTTCATCTTTATATCAATGGGTAATTATCTGGGCAAGGAGGGCTTATCTGTACCTGAGAGGTGAGGGGGAGGGCCAGTATTGTTTCTGCTGGAGTAGGAGAGAGAAACGGCCCCAGACTGCAGTTTGTGAGCAATAAACAGATTTTAAACTTTATTTCTCCCTTTCACTGATTTAGGTTTTTTTAGAGGTATTTTGTCCTAGGATTTCCTCTCCTTGGACTTACAGTATGGAAAATAGCAAGGTGAGTTTGAAAGTCCTCTTGGAAATGGAAAAGAACTTTTGAAAAGGCAATATTTGAACAGATAATGGCTGAGACATTTCCAGAGTTGAAGACAGACACTAATCCTTAAATTCAGGAAGGCCAGTGCATCAAAAACAAGAAATAACAGCACTGTGCTCGACTTGGCTCATATTGATTTGAAAGAGTTTATTGTTAATTTTTCAGGAATTCTGCTATCTGGTTGTTAACGACAGTCATTATTAAAAATTCAATTATATAAAGGCATAATTAAATAATGTAAACACATATATGTATATATATACTTTGTAATATAAGGAAAGGCAACAAATACATAAAACTTACCATTTTCCTAATTATTTTGTTACATTTCACTATTATCTATGCTTTTGAAATTATGCCAGTGGTATCTGTACCACAGAAATACAATATAATGATATGATATTGTATATTGTTTCCAACTCTACATTCAGTGATGTCATATGAAATCAGCCATAATGGGGGTATTTACACCAAAGATATCAGCAGATGCTACAAATTAGGGACTGATTATTTGTTGAATATAGACTTAATGATGAGTGAGTGAGACATATCCCTTTTGTCTTACTTGTTCATGTCAATGAAAATATCAATCACATTCATATTGAAATTACACTTGTTTGTCAGCTGTAGCCATAGCTTGTCTAAAGATACAAGAACTTAGTAAAATTCAATGAAAAGCATTCTGTGAGAATCAACTGGCTAAATGTAATTTACAAAAAGTATTACATGTTTTATTATTTGTAAATTGTGTGCTATACATATTATATACTAGTAAAATTTAGAATAAACTTATGCATATACATGTTGATATATACACATTTTTTTCTTTCCTAGAGAGCTATTGCTAAACAGTTTAGTAGTAACCACTGAATGCTTTCAAAGCTGCTAGAGAGAAAAGATAAACTATCAAGGAATGACAAATTAGACTAAGAATCAATTAACAACTACATGTCAGTCAGGAAAATGTAGAATAATATCTTGAGAGTTCTAAAAGGATATAAAAAAGTCAACCAAGAATTTTATAAATTAAAACTATGTTTAATGAATAAGGTAAAGTAAAGCCATTTTTCAGGTAAGTAAAAACTGAGGTTTACTAGCAAAAAACCCCCACTAGAGGAAGTTCTAAAGGAAATACTCCCAAGATATAAGATGTGAAAAGAAATGCTTGACAAAACAAGTGGTAAACCTGGGGCTAAATCTAAATAATTAGACTATCTAAAACAATGACAATAAAAATGTCTAATCTGTGGGAACAAGAAAAATCAAGAAAAAACTTAAACATAAAATGAGACAGGGACTGTGGGTGTAGTCAGAGTAGGGGGAGGGCCTCTGGAAAAAGCAAGACAGAATATTTGCAGTCAGAGCAATGTAACTACATGCAAGGAAACCCCCTACCAAAACTCTGTGTTAAACATTAAGCTCTAGGGTCATTCTTCAGTGAGATCAGTGGGTGTTCCCCAGATAAAGAAGAGTAGCACGTGTTGTTATTATGCTAATCACTTGTAAGATTCACCTTAGCATGCTAAAAGGCCCAGGACAAACTGGGCAACTAATTTAGCATGCAGACCCAGCTGTAAACAACATAGTAAAAGGCAGCAAAGATTCCACTAAAAGATAAGATTGCATTTTAACACCCAGGAAGTTTGGGAAGCAGGATTCTTAACTTACTCTTTAGCAAACAGACAACACCTCAGCCCACCTTGGGGGCTGGGCAGGCGACCTTTTGATATGCTCCTAGACCAAGACGCCAGTATCCCACAAAGAGAGATGAGGTGAGAAATTTCTTGTGTTAAGTTAATTCTAGGTGTTCAGACACCACTTATCAGGTCTGCACCCCTAAAACTTTTTTTATGTTCTCGAAAAATCCTCATCTGCCTATAAAACCCCTAGACAACGCACCACACCGGACTCTCTTGACCCCTCCTGGCATGAACCAGCCCTGTCCTTTCACTATTTCTAAATAAAAGCCTGTTCCTTGCTCTCCTACCTTGAATGTTTATGAAGCTCATTCTTCGGCTTCGTGAACAAGAACCCCAGCATCACTAGCAAAAAACCCCCACTAGAGGAAGTTCTAAAGGAAATACTCCCAAGATATAAGATGTGAGAAGAAATGCTTGACAAAACAAGTGGCAAACCTGGGGCTAAATCTAAATAAATAGACTATCTAAAACAATGACAATAAAAATGTCTCTAATTTGTGGGAACAAGAAAAATCAAGATAAAATTAAAAACATAAGTTGGGAGGGGGAAAGCAAATTTTAAATAGTTTTAATAGTTCCTTATATTGTTCTGGAAGAAAGTAAAGATATCTTATTAAGTTTAGACTTCATTAAATTATAAGTTGAATTTCTCCAAAAACCACAAATAGAATAGAAAAAGAGTGTATATATTCTAAACTTTTCCTATCAAGGGCCAGTTAGTAAATATTTCAGGCTCTTTGGGTCAAGAGGTAAAATCAAGAATATTATGTACGTACTTAAGTGACAAGCAAGAGAAGTTATTTCTGCAAATATTTTATTGACAAATGATTGTGTACTTTTTTTTTGCAATACAGGTCTACTAATAAGAAAAAAAGAATTCTTTTTTGGGGAGGGTAACATTTCACTTAATTAGAGTTAAAATTAGCATTCCCTATCATCAGACTGATTGCAAATGAGAAGACTGAATACAAAAGAAAGCAAGAAAGGTGAAAAAAAAAGGATTATAGAAAAGGCAGGAAAACAGAAAATACCTTTGATGAAGAAATTCCAAACATATAATTAATTAGAATAGATATAAATAGATTTAACTCTCTTGTTAAAAGAGAGATCATAAGACATGAGTTTTAAAAAACTCTAGTGTATAATCCCTATTGGCAGGAGACTCACTTAAAATATAATGACACAGAAAGATGAAAATAAAGAGATGGAATTTGCCAGTTAAATGTTATCTAAAAGAAAGCTCTTATCTTTTTATTTTTCCTTATTAATATTAGAATCAGCTTTTCACATTTCATAAAAACTCTTGGGATTTTGGTAGGAATTACAGTGTATTTAATTTCCTATATTGAATCTTCTCGTCCATGACCATGGTATATTTTCCCACTTATTTAGGTGTTAAATGTTCTTTGATAATATGTTGTAATTTAATCCATAAAGAATTTGCATGTTTTTATTAATTTATTTTCTTGGTACCTTATAGTATTTGTTACTCTCATGAGTGATATTTTTTTCTATTACATTTTCTAACTGGTTATTCCTGGTGAAAAGGAACTCCAGTGATTTTTTACATGCTGATCTCATACACAGCAACCCTGCTATACTTCCTCAATTCATTTAAAAAGCCAACATAACCTGAATACTTGCTAATAACAACACAAGTCTATAGACTAATTTCATTCATCATAGACACAAAAATTCTAGATAAAATACTATCAAATCAAACCCAGTTGTTTGTTAAAATAATAACATACTTGAAAAATTAGTGCTGTAAGTTTTTATCTATTATGTGCATAATGAGGTTCCCAGGAACTTATTAAAAATTAAAATTCCTAGATTTTACTCTAAAAGATTCAGGATGTAGTGAAGGCATCTGTATTTTAAGTTTCTCCTCCCCCAAGACCCCTAGGCTATTATGTTATATGTGGTTATGTAGGAATAGGACTAAACGTAGGAAATGCTGAAGAGAAGTTTGTTCTAGAAATGCAAAGGTTACTCATATTGTTTAATCAATCTCCATAATTCAATATATGACCAAAATAAAGAAGGAGAACTAATAGGTATTAGTTTCAATATATCAATAGACATTAAAATGTTTTAATAACATTAAGCAGTAATTCATAATAAACTTAAAGATTTGCCATGTAATTATCTTTACCATTAAGACCAAGAAGCCAGTGAGGCTCACTAATATTAACCAATAATCTTGGTTTATTGCATACTGATGGAGCTGGGGAAGTCAGCTCTTGCTTACCCAGTATTGAAGTTTACAGCAAAGCTATTATAATTAAAATAGTATGGTACTTGCCAAGGACTAATTAAGTAGGTGACTGAAACACAATACAAAACAGCATTCAAAAATGGATTCAAAATAATAAATGGGTACCTAATATGTGATACAGTCAACATTCCAATTTGGCATTGGGTTTAATGTCACATTAATTAAATGGTACTAGTAAAATGACAGTCCATCTGGGCAAAGAAAAAGTTACGTTCCCACACATACTGCAAAAAATGAATTTCAGACAGACTAGATATCTGAATGTAAAAAAGTGTATCTGTGAAAATATTCTCAGAGAGTACAGTCAAATTAATGTATAATCTCAGGGTGGAATCAATCTGATGGAACCAAAAACACAGAAGCCCTGAAACCACAAAAAGAATGACAGATTATTGAGGATTCAAAATGGTGGTGTGAGAGGTGAGACAGAGAATTCCTCCCCAAAACAAATATAGTGCAAAAATATAATTAATACCACTAGCCCTAAAACAGCAACAGGAAAGAAGGCTGCACCAGACTCCATACAGACCTCATGAGCAGAGCAGACCGCACGAAACAGGGTAAGGTGCGAAAGCCTTGATCTGGTGGGATTCAAGCCCTTCCCCAACCCAGCTTACCAGCGAGAGGAAGAGAAACGGAGCAGGGGAAGGGTGGAAGCCTAAACTCCTGAACATCCAGCCCTGGAAGTCTGCTTTGGAATACAAACCTACATTGTGTGGTGCTCTGGAGGTTGGTGGGGTTGGGGAGCTGGGACAGGTGGAGTGCTTGACAGACTGAGATTCTGGCCAATTGTGGAGGATGGGGATCCACATCTGGCCGCTCTGGGACAGAAGGCAGGCAGGCATTCTGAGAGGCTTCCAAGCAGCGAGAGGGTTGCTGAAGGGGCGGGGTTTGCACGGAGCTTGCTACACGGGAGGGATAGGTGGATAAGGTTGCTGGGCTCCCTCTGCCCAGCAGGTTGGGAACTTTGAGGAGCTTTAGGCACTCCATCCCCTGGCTGGCTACGCAGCTCTGAAGCCCCCCACCATGACACGCAGCCTGCTGCACCTTCCTCCTCGCCTGCCGGCAATTGCTCACAAAACAGCAGTCACTGTGCTGGCATCAGGCCAGCCATAGGAAGGCCCTGCCTACAATAGCTAGAGACACCAAGCACCAAGGATTACACCTGTGTGCTTGGCCCACTGGCTCTGATACTGGAGACAGGTACTTCAGCCAGGAATCAGGAAACAGCTCTTTCCTACCCCCAGGCACAAGCGTCACTCCCCAATGACCCCCAACCTCACTTGAGGGGCTGTGCAGCTCCAGAGACTGGAGCTTCTGGGCACTAGAGGCACCACATAGAATTATGAAATGTCAAAGGAAACTAGTTCAGACCAAAATCTCAAAAACCCCAGAAAAAGGACCAAATGAAACTGAACTTACCAATCTTCCTGAAAGAGAGTTTAAAATAAAATTCATAAATATGCTCATGGAGGTACAGAAAAATATTCAAGAACTCAGGGAGGAATTTAAGGTGGAAATTCAATCATTAAGAAATTCCATATCTGAAATGAAACATACAATGGAGGGATTTAAAAGCAGATTAGATGTAGTAGAAGAGATGGTAAATGGAATAGAAATTAGAGAAGAGGAATACAAAGAAGCTGAGGCACAGAGAGAAAAAACAATCTCTAAGAATGAAAGAATATTGAGAGAACTGTGTGATCAATCCAAACAAAACAATATCCACATTATAGGGGTACCAGAAGAAGAGAGAGAAAAAGGGATAGGAAGTGATATTGAGGAGTTAATTGCTGAAAACTCCCCCAATCTGGGGAATGGAGATAGTTTTTCAAGCCATGGAGGTGCACAGATCTCCTAACACAAGGTACCCAAGGAGGACAACATCAAGACATATTAATTAAAATGGCAAAGATCAAGGATAAAGACAGACTTTTCAAAGCAGCTAGCAAGAGAAAAAAGATCACATGCAAAGGAAAACATCAGGCTATCATCAGATTTCTCAACAGAAACCTTACAGGACAGAAGGGAGTGGCATGATATATTCAATGCAATGAAGCAGAAGGGCTTCGAACCAAGAATACTCTATCCAGCAAGGTTATCATTTAAAGTTGAAGGAGGGATTAAACAATTTTCAGATAAGCAAAAGCTGAGAGAATTTACCTCCCACAAACCACCTCTACAGTGCATTTTTGAGGGACTGCTATATATGGAAGATGTCACCAGGGGAAATAAAACCACAGCAAAGTAGAACAATTAATTACTAAGCTGATGCAAAATCAAATCAACTACCCCAAAGTCAATCGAGGGATAGACAAAGAGTACAGAATATGATACCTAACATATAAAGAATGCAGGAGGAAGAAACAGAAGGAAAAAAAAAGAACCTTTAGGTTGTGTTTGTAATACCATATGAAGGGAGTTAAATTAGACTGTTATATAGTAAGGGAATTACCCTAGAACCTTTGGTAACCACGAATCTAAAACCTGCAATGGCAGGCAGTAAGTACATACCTATCAATAATCACCCTAAATGTAAATGGTCTGAATGCACCAATCAAAAGACATAGAATCACTAAATGGATAAAAAAAACAAGACCCATCTATATGCTGCCTACAAGAGACTCACTTCAAACCCAAAGACATACACAGACTAAAAGTGAAGGGATGTAAAAACATAATTCATGCAACTAATAGGGAGAAAAAATCAGGAGTAGCAGTACTTGTATGAGACTAATTAGACTTCGAAACAAAGAAAGTAACAAGAGACAAAGAAGGACATTACATAATGATAAAAGGGTCAGTCCAACAAGAGGATATAACTATTATATATATCTATGCACCCAACACAGGATCACCTACATATATGAAACAAATACTAACAGAATGAAAGGGGGAAATAGAATGCAATGCATTCATTTTAGGAGACTTCAACACACCACTCACTCCAAAGGACAGATCTACCAGACAGAAAATAAGTAAAGACACAGAGGCACTGAACCATGTATTAGAACAGATGGACGTAACACACATCTACAGAACACTTCATCCAAAAGCAACAGGATACACATTCTTCTCAAGTGCACATGGAACATTTGTGAGAAAAGATCATATACTAGGCCACAAAAGGAGCCTCAGTAAATTAAAAAAGATTGAAATTGTACCAACCAGGTTCTCAGATCACAAAGGTATGAAACTAGGAATAAATTACACAAAGAAAATGAAAAAGCCCACAAACATGCAGAGGCTTGATAACATGCTCTTAAATAATCAAAGGATCAATGACCAAATAAAAACAGAGATGAAGCAAGATATGGACACAAATGACAACAAAATTTAATACCTCAAAATCTGTGGGATGCAGTGAAGGCCATGCTAAGAGGGAAGTATATTGCAATACAGGTCTAACTCAGAAAAGAAGAACAATCCCAAATGTACAGTAAAAACTCACAATTAACGAAACAAGAAAAGGAAGAACAAATGAGGCCCAAAGTCAGTAGGAGGGACATAATAAAGATTAGAGCAGAAATAAATAATATCGAGAAGAATAAAACAATAGAAAAAATCAATGAAAGGAGGAGCTGGTTCTTTGAGAAAATAAACAAAATAGATAAACCCCTAGCCAGACTTATTAAGAGAAAAAGAGAATCTACACACATGAACAGAATCAGAAATGAGAAAGGAAAAATCACTACAGACACCACAGAAATACAAAGAATTATGAGAGAATACTATGAAAAATTACATGGTAACAAAGACCATACAAGAAATGGACAACTTTCTAGAAAAATACAACCTTCTAAGGCTGACCCAGGAAGAAACAGAAAATCTGAACAGACCACTCACCAGAAAGGAAATTGAATTGGTAATCAAAAAACTACCTAAGAACAAAACCCTTGAACTAGATGGCTTCACTGCTGAATTTTATCAAACATTTAGTGAAGACCTAATACCCATCTTCCTCAAAGTTTTCCAAAAAGTAGAAGAGGAAGGAATACTTTCAAACTCATTCTATGAGGCCAGCATCACTCTAATACGCAAACCAGGCAAAGACACCACAAAAAAAGAAAATTACAGACCAATATCCCTGATGAACATAAACGCAAAAATACTCAACATGATATTAGCAATACAAATTCAAACATATATTTAAAAAATTATCCATGATCAAGTGGGATTCATCCCAGGGATGCAAGGATGGTACAACATTTGAAAAACCATCAACATCATCCACTACATCAACAAAAAGAAGGACAAAAACTATGTGATTATCTCCATTGATGCTGAAAAAGCATTCAACAAAATTCAACATTCTTTCATGATAAAAACTCTCAACAAAATATGTTTAGAGGGCAAGTACCTCAATATAATATAGGTCAGATATGTCAAACCCACAGCCAACATTATACTTAACAGTGAGAAGCTAAAGACCTTTCCTTTAAGATCAGGAACAAGACAAGGATGCCCACTCTCTCCACTTTTATTCAACATAATTCTGGAGGTCCTAGCCGCAGCAATCAGACAACACAAAGAAATAAAAGACATCCAGATTGGCAAGGAAGAAGTTAAACTGTCCCTGTTTGTAGATGACATGATATTGTACATAAATAACCCTAAAGAATCCACTCCAGACCTACTAGATCTAATATCTGAATTCAGCAAAGTTGCAGGATACAAAATTAATACACAGAAATGTGTGGCATTCCTGTACACTAATGATGAACTAGCAGAAAGAGAAATCAGGAAAACAATTCCATTCACAATTGCATCCAAAAGAATAAAATACCTAGGAATAAACCTAACCAAGGAAGTGAAAGACCTATACTCTGATAACTACAAGATGCTCATGAGAGAAATTAAAGAAGATACCAATAAATAGAAACACATGCCATGCTCATGGATAGGAAGAATTAATATTGTCAAAAGGGCCATCCTGCCTAAAGCAATCTACAGATTCAATGCAATCCCTTTCAAAATACCAACAGCATTTTTCAATGAACTAGAGCAAATAGTTCTAAAATTCATATGAAACCACAAAAGACCCCGAATAGCCAAAGCAATCCTGAAAAGGATGAATAAAGCTGGGGGGATTATGCTCTCCGACTTCTAGCTCTACTACAAAGCCACAGTAATCAAGACGATTTGGTACTGGCACAGGAACAGAGTCATAGACCAATGGAACAGACTAGAGATCCCAGATGTAAACCCAAGCATATATGGTCAATTAATACACGATAAAGGAGCCATGGATATACAATGGGGAAATGACAGCCTCTTCAACAGCTGGTGTTGGCAAAACTGGACAGCTACGTGTAAGAGAATGAAAGTGGATTATTGTCTAACCCTATATACAAAAGTAAACTCAAAATGGATCAAAGACCTGAATGTAAGTCGTGAAACCATAAAATACTTAGAGAAAATCATAGGCCAAAATCTCTCGGACATAAACATGAGCAACTTCTTCATGAATATATCTCCCTGGGCAAGGGAAACAAAAGCAAAAATGAACAAGTGGGACTATATCAAGCTGAAAAGCTTCTGTACAGCAAAGGACACCATCAGTAGAACAAAAAGACATCCTACAGTATGGGAGAATATGTTCATAAATGACACATCCAAATTATATAAAGAGCTCACACACCTCAACAAACAAAGAGCAAATAAGCCAATTAAAAAATGGGCAGAGGAGCTGAACAGACACTTCTCCAAAGAAGAAAGTCAGATGGCCAACAGGCACATGAAAAGATGCTCCACATCCCCAATCATCAGAGAAATGCAAATTAAAACCACAATGAGGTATCACCTCACACCAGTTAGGATGCCCATCATCCAAAAGACAAACAACAAAAAATGTTGGCCAGGATGTGAGAAAATGGAACCCTCCTACACTGCTGGTGGGAATGTAAATTAATTCAACCATTGTGGAAAGCAGTATGGAGGTTCCTCAAAAAACTAAAAATAGAAATACTATTTGACCCAGGAATTCCACTCCTAGGAATTTACCCAAAAAAACCAACTTCTCAGATTCAAGGAGACATACATACGCACCTCTATGTTTATTGCATCACTATTTACAATAGCCAAGAATGGAAACAACCTAACTGTCCATCAGTAGATGAATGGATAAAGATGTGGTACATAAACACAATGGAATATTATTCAGCCATAAGAAGAAAACAAATCCTACCATTTGCAACAACATGGATGGAGCTAGAGGGTATTATGCTCAGTGAAATAAGCCAGATGGAGAAAGACAAGTATCAAATGATTTCACTCATCTGTGAAGTATAAGAACAAAGAAAAAACTGAAGGAACAAAACAGCAGCACACTCAGAACCCAAGAATGGACTAACAGTTACCAAAGGGAAAGGGATTGAGGAGGATGGGTGGGAAGGGAGAGATAAGGGGGGTAAAAAGGGGCATTATGATTAGCACTTATAATGTAGTGGGAGTGACACAGGGAAGGCAGTATAACATAGAGAAGACAAGTAGTGATTCTATAGCATCTTACTACGGTGATGTACATTGACTGTAATGGGGTATGTGGTGGGGACTTGATAATAGGGGGAGTCTAGTAACCATAATGTTGTTCATGTAATTGTACATTAATGATAGCAAAATAAAAAAATTAAAATTAATAAAAATTAAAAACGTCAAAATAAAAAGAATGACAGATTATTAAAAACTTTTTTTTATAAACCCTAACAAATATACCCCAAAAGCACAAATCCTAAGTGAATAGGTGAATGAATTGTCACCATGTAGACACTCAAGTAACCATCACTTGGTCGAGAAACAGACTGTCTCCAGCTCACCAGAAACCCTCCGCATGCTTCTTCCCAATCATTACTCACTTCTACTGCCCCTTTGCCCTAATCTATAGTGCTTTAGTTTAGCTTTTCCTGATTTTAAGCCTTATGTAAATGAAACCACACATAACGTATATAATATTTTGACTCTTCTTTTATTTAACATGATGTTTGTGAGATCTATCCGTATTTCTCTGTGTAGCTATAGGTCATTCATTTCCAGAGCTACAGGCTATTTCATCATCTGACTAAACCACAGTAGGCATTGTACTGATGAATTATTTGAATTTTTTCTAGTTTGGAGGAATTAAAAATAATGCTGCAAGAACAATTTTGTCCATGTGTTTTGGTGCACACATGCATACATTTCTATTAGGTATATACTTAGGAATGGAATTGTTAGGTGAAAGAGGAATTGTATGCTTTAGTAGATATGTCCAGTTTTCCAAAGTGGAAGTGCCAATTTATACTTCAACCAGCAGTGTATGAGAATTCACTTTCCCTCACATCCTTGCTAAAATTTGGCATTGTGTCTTGTATATTTTGGGCAAAAATGATTGATTTGACTACATAAAAGTTAAATATTTCCATATAAATATAAATTTTAAATGATACATGATATTTGTTAATAAGAAAATCATTTAATAAATTATGGTACATCCAAATTATAGACTAATATATTGCTATGAAAATGAATTATATCTGTAGATATTGTCTGAAAGTGATAGTCACGATATGTTGCTTAAAGGAAAAGCATGTGGCAGAGTACAAAAATCCATACCAAACAAATGAAAACCCTGTATATGTGCATGCATGCTTGTATGAGCACAGACCATACCAAATTGTTAGTATTTCTTATTTTAGGGACTTAGAAGAGCCAGGGTAATTTTGATTCATTCTAACAGTATGTATTACTTTTATAATTAAGAATTCCAATTAAAATATGCACACAAAAACAAATACTTGCAGCAGAAACAGAGACTATATACCAAGAAGGAACAAAGGGACTGCCCTGGATTTGGTATGTAAGAATGAATGACACAACTTTCCTTAAAGCCTTATCATCTGGTGGAGGAGACAGCTTGGTGGGGAGCCTTTCCTTTCTTTGCAGATCCAATTATTTCTGAGAGTTTAGCCAAATGATCCTATCTATTATACCACACAACCTTTCTATCACAAGACTATTTTGAATTTGTGATTACTCAGTGCCATTTATCTTTCATTGGATTACCTTGAGGGAGCCTTCTAAAATGAAAGAAATCTTTTCCTTCTCTTTTTCTTTTTCTTGATCTGATAACTCTGTTTTGCTCATTTCTTTGTTACCTATAACCAGAAAATATTAACATTCTTAATAACTCTCTAAAATAAAGTTTCATAGAAGGATCAAATGTCTGATTTGTAGAGAATCATAGGCTGTAGATTCAGCTCCCCATTCATTCATCTTTGGATTTTTTTCTTCCCACCTCCAGGACAGACATCTGAAGTGGACTGAGCTTCTTCATGGAGAGGGACTCACTGTAGGTGGAAGTCGTACACTCCATTCTCAGTGTGTTGAGACTTTGAAGCTTTTATTGAACTGGGCTCTTTTTCTCTCTAGAGTTTTAACCTAATTAATCCCAGGTTAGCCCCTTAAGACCACATACAACAAATCTAACTTGTCCTTCCGTACTGAAGCCTTCCTCTTGCCATTGTAGTCATTATGTTTTGAAGATTTACATCTTTCCTGACTTGACAGGCCTCAAACTGAATGCAACACCTACCAGGTGTATTCCAATCCCAAACTGACCATTTTCTGGATTTCCACAGGCACCTAGACAATTTTTAAGCTTCTGCTTCTGTTCAGAAACAGAATAAAGAAAAGGCAGTCAACCCACTATTTTTTCTGTTAATAGGAATTGTGCCTCTAGACACATTGTGAGAGGGTGGCCTTACCTCTCCCGTGCATTATACCAGGTACTTAATGCTGCCCAGCTGCACCGCCATTAGGAGGAAGGCCCAGCTGATGGATGGATAGAACCATTTTGGTGGATAGTGAATGATTCATTATTGAGTTGGTTTTCTAAGTTTCATTTTACAATGAAGCCAAGCACAAATTCCCTTGGTAATTACTAGAGGTTGCAAAAACTTCATTCAGAATTTATGTACATTTGCTTCTTTATGAGAAACCACTCTCAACTTTGGCTATCAGATATAGGGAATCTTATTAACATGGAGTCCATTATTTTTGCACCAACCCAGTGAAATATTCTTATTTTCCAGACAAGTTACCTCATTGTTTTACTTCTTTATCAAGTATAACTTTTCCGTCACCTCTTCTCCCTTCCCCTAACAGCATCAAAGCCATGGAAATTGACAAGAAAAACAAAGACATGTATTGACCCAACATTCTGGCAAGTCCCTGCCACAAGCCTCCAACAATCTCTTTTCCCTTTATTTTTAGATTCCTATCCCCAATTAGTCTTGGGGCTCTTCTGGTTTGCTCCTCTAAGGAAGGTCTTGTTTTACTCTCACACTTGAATTTATAGTTATACTGATGGAGACATACTGACTCCTCGTATATTGACAACAAATCTTAGGCGAAAACTACCAATCGTACCAATATAAAGACAACTGGTATTTTCCCAATATTGCATTTGATCTGCACAAGAGATTGAATTTTCCAGATTTGGCAGGAAGTGGGGACAATATAAAACAAATATTCCATTACCCCACTCAGGTACAATCTCATCATATCTGCAGTGCAACTATTCTGTTTTTTAAAGGAAGTGAAGAGTCACTGAAATTTTGTGGGTAACTCTTTTTGAGCCTGAAATAGTCCCCATCTTGATTAAATAAGAAAAGGAGAATGTCTTTGGACTTCACATATAAGTTCAACTGGTTACTCACTTGTAGATTTTTTTAATAGAATAAATCTTACTAAGAGTAGAAATTTTGGCACCAGCAGAAGATCTCAATTCCAGTTCAAGCTTGGTCTTAGTGATTTCCTCGGCCATTTTAGATTCCTGATATATAGATTCTTCTTTTATGATCCAATCTTGAATGGATTTAGCAACAAGTTCTAAATAATTCCTGAAAAAAAAGTAAAGAAGAGCAGATGACAATTGAGTTACTATTGGTTAAAGTCAATAAATACTTACAATACTGGCTGTGCAAATAAACTTTTCAAAAATGAGCTGATCCTAAACTGTCCATGTAACAAATGCAATAGACTCAGATATATTCTAGGTCTATTTTGTACAAAGTTGTCAAATACAAATATCCAGTGCGCCTATGAAAAATGACCAACTTCAACTTCATTCGCAATTAAGACATGTAAATTTTAAAATGAGATACTATCACCCAAGTCAAGTATTAAGCAGTTTGATAATACCAGAGGGTGGTTGTAATCTAGAGAAACAGTCACTCTCAACACTGTTCGTTGGAGAGTAACATCGTGCAGTCTCTTTTTAGATCAATTTTATAGAAAAACAGAAACTCCTTTAATTGACCAAGAGTTAGATGAATTACTGGATTAACTGAAACCCTCCATGTTGCTATAGAACTTACTGGCCTTGTGAATATCCACAACACAAATACTATGCCCTAACCTGCTCATGTGTCTATGCTAACATCAAGTTGTTGCTTAGTCATATTTGTTCCCAAATCCGTTCATTCTACTTACACTGATTGTTGTAATTATTTTTTAACTAAATGTTATGTACACTTATATGAATGTCCAAAGAAAGCTGTTTCTGAGGAAGTAAGGTTTAACAATAAAGATTATTGTCCAATTGTGTGAAAGTGAGCCGTAAAGTTTTGAAAAAAAAAAAAGATGGATTCTATACTCAGGGAGTTTCATGATTGTCTTTAATTCTTGATCCCTTTTAAAGAAATTAAAAATTGTAGATTTTGTGATATCTGAAGCAAAACATAGCTAATGTTTTTACGTGGGTGAGGAATGGGAAAGGCATGGCTTTCCTCTGGTGAAAGCGCAGCTGTACATAACAAGCCTTAGCGCTTGGCTTTTCTAGGTACTTGATAGTTTTTGTGTCTATTGTCAATGGAATCTTTTAAAAATATTACATTTCCTAGCCATTTCTTGTACACAAAAGTGCAATTAAAAATTATGATCTCCAGCTCATCTTTCTCATTAATTCATATGTTTTCTATAGATCATTTTGGATTTTTCTGTGTAGGTAATAACTTCAACTGTCAATGATGACATTTACTGTTACTCCTTTTCAACTCATATCTTTAAGGTACTTCTATTAACTTATTTTTCCTATCTTCATTAAATTTGCTTAGAATTGTTGATAATGGTTATTTTTGCCTTTTTTCTGATATTACAGAGTGTGCATGTAATGTTTCTCATTAAGAATGATGTTTACATTTCAACAACGTCAAAGGCTTTCAGAAGACAATGAAATAATTGTACTCAGTGTGTCAAGAATTTAGCAGTCAGTCAGGAACTATAACCTGACCAAAGTAATCTCTTATGAATAAGGTTAAAATGCAGGCATTTTTAACAAACAAAACTGATTACCAAAAATCCTCACTGTGGGAACTCTTAAAGCCCTATTTTAGGAACAAGGAAAAATAAAGTACTAAACATATGTTACTTTGCACAAACACTGACTGTAAAAAAAAATACTGTCCAATTGGTAAGGTAAAAAAAAAATTAAGATAGAACTAAGGCCTTAGACTACAATAATATAAAGTGTGAAATAGGGATGTATGAAATTAAAGCATTCTGTTGTGCTTATATTATTTGGGAGGAAGGTAAAGGCACTGATTTTAGACTTTGTTAATTTAAAAATGTATGTCACAATTTCTAAAGAATGAATTAAAAGATACAGTATATAACTGTCATTTTAGTAGAGGTTAAAAAATGAAATTAACCCAAACAAATTAAAGAAAAAACAGCAGAAAACACATGATAAATAAAGGGACAAAATTGTTATATACATTTTATGAGAAGAAAATGCATAGGGAAGCTATACCAGATAAAACATTAAAGAAAAAGGCTTGTATAGTTTATCATTACCAGACAAAATACATGTACAATCTGTGTAGATATGCTAATATTGGACAAAATAAACTTGAAAACAAAAAGCAATTCTAGAGAGAGAGACACTGAATAATGATAAAAGCTTAGAAAGGCATAAGAATTATATTAATTGCTTAATAACATAATCTCAATGTGTATGAAGCCAAAAATTGATAAAAATCATAGGAAGAAATTGACAAATTTATCATCATATACTCAGTATTTTAAAAATCAGTTTTCTCAGTTGATTGAACAAGTTTTCAAAAATCAGAAAAAATGAGGAAGATTTAAAAAATACAGTCTTGAATTAAAAAACTGGAGAATATACTTTCTTATCATGCAAGCTGGAGCACTTATAAAAACTGACCACATATTAAACAATAAGGCAGATTTCAACAAATTTCTTAGCATCAGTATTTTGTAGAACATGTTCCTGACACTATATCTTGACATTATAAACTCTAACAAAAATATAAATCATAGCCAAACATTTAAAACTAAAACTCCCATTTCTGTGTTTCTATGGGTCGAATGAGTAAGCATGATTGGAATTAGAAATGAAAGACAAAAACAATAATATCAATAGATACATTGTGGTGCTGCTAAGATACTATTTACAAAGAAATTTTGCTCTAAAGGCTTATAAAGCAACACACACAAAAACCAACTCAGGATAAAACCCTGAGATAAGTTTCTAACTTAAGAAGTTAGATGAAGAACTGCTTCCCCAATTATGCTGTCAAGCCATTCTCTATATATTTCTGTATCCCTTAGGACTAAAACAATACTCTATAAATAATAAATACTGGATATATATTATCCATAATGAAATTATTATTTGTTATTAAGGAAAAGAGAGGTCAAAATTTCAAGACAGTAAAGAAATAACCATGGAGCTTAGAAGAAAAAAACCCCACTGATTTCTAGAGGTCTCAGTGTACTGGGAACCTGACTGCTGGTTGATGAGTCACATAGTTGGCCTGCTTTTGAGTCTTCCCCAGATCAAGTGGAAACCAGCCTGTAGAATGCCATGTTTTGTAGTTTCTGTTTGGAATCTTTCAGAGGCAGTTTTATTGGAGTCTAAATAAATCAAATGTTAAGATAAAAATATTCTCATTAGACTCAACAGGGCCAGGAATGATGTCTGTCTGCTTCCCCAGTGTAGCTTCAGTGCTTATCACATGACTAGCACACTTCAGACATTCACCTCAGCATCTTAGTACTACACAAATGTATTCATCAAGTTGAACCCTGTAACGTAGGCTAAGGAACTAAAAACTAAGTAACTAACAAGCTAACTAAGCTAACTAATTAAGTAAACAGTCTGAATGGGTTACCTGAATCCAACATTGGAGTGGAGAGCAATATTCCAATATTCACAACGCAGACGTTGCATATTCATTGGATTATGAAAGACTAAAAGTAAAGAGTTGTCTTGGGTGTGATAATAAGAATCAATACACCTGTATTGCTGATTGGCTTCCTGAAGAACCTGAAAAACCAGATTAATTGCACTGTTGTATCTTTTTTTTCCAAGAGAAGGGTATCCTGCTAGGACATTTCTCTGCATCTACTCTTCCTTCCCTTATCTCTTCCACACTATTAGTCAAGGTGAAAGCGTAAGTGGTAGGTATTTCTTGGAGCAGTTCAGCAACTCTTACAGAAAAACAAATTCTAGGCTCCAAGGACAGAGGTATTTGCTCAAGTGTTTTTCATTAAGGCTGGGAGATAATAATTAACTTAAGTAGTTATTTAACATTTTCCATGTTTTCATATTGATCGTCTCATTAAATCATCATTAATTTAACCCTAGACAAATTGGTATGGTTATTTTTCCCATTTCAAACTATTAAAATCCTCGTTTTTCAGCATAAATCGGGGCTGGGAGAGGATATAAGATTTGTCCAGAATGCAGAGTTCCTAAGCTCTGGTGCCAGGGCTCATACCATCTTTGGACTCTAAATGTCACCATTTTGCACTGCACTCCACACAGTGCTCTCCACTACAGCATCTCTGGCCTTTTCCAAACCTTCTACCCGCAGCAATTGCAGCCCCCAGTAGAGGGACACAGTGGGCAGCTTGTTGCCTGGCTTCTTTCTTACTGCCAATCAACATAGGGAAGTGTGTCCACAGGAAAATAATTTAGACAGCTGTATATTTTTTGTTTTTGTTTTTGTTTCTATCAATCTTGTATAGGCAGATTGCAGTTTTCTACTTTTTGGATGATCTGAAGGCATGGAATTGCAAATTATGTCAGGAAAGGATTGTTTTTCTTTTGCTTTCAATTTTACACTGGTAGCACAGACAAAATAATACATTTACTTTCCTAATCTAGCCCCTCTGTATGAGTGCCTTAATGGAGTGGCATTTACACCTTTACCTCTGCTTTCTGAGAGCCAATACAAGAAACACATCAGTAGTGAACAGCTTTGCATTAAAAATTTGTTACATAGACCACTATCCTTTACTTTACTTTTTTGGAAAGGCAAATTCCTTTCAGACTTGAAACCTAAAAACCAAATATGTTTATTTCTAACAAACATATATCGTTTCTATTAGAAATCACTGCAGTATTTGTGTTTTCACATTTACTTGGCTGCTAGAATATACAGCACTGAGTTTCTCAGAGTTATAGTTGCTGTCAATCAGTGTTTGGTAAGTTCTCATATAGCGTCTTTCTTCTCCTTTTTTACTACTTGGCTTTTACCTATCATTTCTGAGTTAATATTGCTGGTCTCATTAACTCATTAGTCACTCCTACGTCGTGCCAGGCACTATGCAGATTCTAGGAAAACAAAAATGACTAAATAGATAAGATTTTACTCTAAAATCTGATTAAAATTTTTATAGATCATTCTGGAATTCAGAGAGGTGTTCTAAGAAGATAAAACTGGTGGAACATCTAATATCTAGAGGCTGGATTGGTATAGGGCAAGAATTGAAGCAGAATGATGATTAGGAGGATATTGCAGTAGAATGAGAAGATGGAGTTGGATTAAAGTAGCAACAATGGAAATGGTGAAGAGCTTGAAGATATATTTTGAGGTATACCACTCGAAACTTGATGATGGATCACATGCAAGACAAAGAAAAAGCTGAAATAAAGAATTATTCTTAGCTTTTTGGCTTGATGGTGACATTTTCTGAGATGGATAAGGGGAGAAACATGTTTATATGGGAAAATGATAAACTTTCTTGTGTGATACTAAATTTGAGATGCCTATCAGAAATTCAAGCGGAACTCAAAGTTGGGTATACTAGTGTGGAACTCAGGAGAGAGATAATTTGGAAGATAAAATTCTAGGCGTCATCAGCATTAGACTGTACAGAATATATGAAATCATGAAAAGAATGTCTGCAGAAGAGAGAACATGGTTTGGGCCTGAGACTTGAGGCACTTAAATATCTAGATAGGTGGAGAAGTATGCAACAAAATTCCAAATGGAGCACTGTAAAGGAACACAGTATAGTGGTCTTGGACACCAAGACTGGAGAATGTTTCACTGGGAAGTAATCAGCCCTGTGATGCTGTTAAAAGGTCAAGGAAGATGAAGAAATTTAAGTGTCCATTAGATTTGGCAGGACAATTATTGGTGACCTTGAAAAGAGCAGCTCCATGGACTAGTGAGGACGGAACCGAATCTAAATAAAATAAATGGGTTCTGAAATGAGCTTCCAGTTAAAGATGGAGTATTAAACACAGGCACTCCCTAATACCTCACTGAAAGGACAGTAACATTATTGGTTTCTAATATCATAAAGTTGAAGGCTACAGGAGAGGAGCGAAAGACATTTTAGAAGCTGGAAAGTAGAAGGGTGAGTGGTAACTGACCTGGCAGAACATAGAAAGCCAAATCCTAAGATTAGTTTTAGGAGAGACCAGAAGCAAACTTATCTGTGGACAGAAATGTAGAAAGGCTCATGAAAGAGCAGCAGTAAGTGACCCTGAAAGTGAGGTGAAAGTGGTACTGAAAATAGGAAAATTAAGATATTTCAAAGAAGAGCTCCTCTGCCACCTCAGCCGTGGAAGGGAAGATTACTACCCATAGAAGGTGACCAGTGGATTCTAAGAAGAAGGAGCCCAGGCACCACTTAAGAGAGAGATATACTACAAAAAAAAGGGAATTGTGAAGTCTAAATCTGTATTGTCTAATAGAAATATAAGGTGAGCCACAAATGTGAACCACATGTGCAATTTAAAATTTTATAGTAGCCATATTTTAAATGTAAAAAGAAACAGGTAAAATTAATTTTCGAAATATATTTTATCTAAACCAATATGTCAAAAATATTATCATTTCAGTACATGACTAATATAAAAATTGATGAGATATATCATTTTTTTCATATTAAGTCTTATACAGATATATTACATATCTATACATATATATATACACACACACACACACACACACACATATATAGTGTAGAGCATATTTACAGCACCTCTTAATTTGTACTAGCTACGAATTTCAAGTACTCAGAAGCTATATGTGACTAGCAGGTTTCTTTTTGTTTGTTTTCAAGGAAAGGAACATGAACTGTTGCCTTTTATTTAAAAAGTGATGCTAGCCCTGCCTGGGACTCCTATACAAAAGCAAAGTACAACCAAAAACAGGGTCTTTTCCTGACCAGAGACAGGAGCTCAGCATGTGGAAGGTGTGCCTGGGGGAGGGTGATCTGGGAAGCCCCTGCCCTGTGCTCTTCTGACCGCCTGGCCTCCCTCCTTTTGGGAAGAAGAGAGGCAGTCAGATCTCCGAATGCTCTGAGGAGACACGCGTCCACAGGCCTATTACAAGGCCAGGGCAGGGTGGGCAAGATGCCTCATACACTCTTTGTTCCTATCAATGTGACAGGAACATGTGTCTAACCATATATGTGACTATCCACATTAGACAAGGCAGATCTAGAGCCAACTGCCTTTCCCCCATCACTCAATTCCCAAAACCCTGACAGGGAAGCTATCTCTTTCACACAGGAAATTAGATTTTTTTTTTTTCTGGAGAATCTAAATGGCCCAAGAGGATAGACCTAATACACCAACACTGGCAGGTCTCCAAAACAAACCCAGTTAACTCACCCCAAATGAAACCAGGTATTGACAATTCTCCCCAGGCCTGGCTTCATGTAGCTTACTTCCTCTCATATTTTTAGTGTCTCATTATTAATATGGAAAAAGACAAATATCATTAGATAATACTAATATGAAAAGGAGACCAAAAATTAATCAAGCCAAAAGAAAAAAAATTTTTTTGATAAAAGACAATTCAGGGAGAAAACACTGAGACTTCAAAGGACTTTAATATCCTCACAGAGATAAGAGAAGATATTGTATCAGGGAGTGTGAACAGGATGCTATAAAAAGGTAATTTGAAATTATAAATAAAGCTTTAGGAAATTAAAATGATGATAGAAATAGAAGACTCAATAAAAGAAACGGGTGAGGCTGAGCCATATCTCCAGAACAAAAAGGCAGAGTGTCCAGAACCAGGAGGGAAAAAAAACAGGGAAATTGGAAGTTCAGTTCAGAAAGTGCAACACCAGAATAACAGGAGCTCTAGGAAGACAGAGTGGAAAATATGGAGGGAAGAAGATTATCAAAGAAATTATTATAGAATATTTCCCAGAATATAAACATGGGAGTTTCTGGATTGTACTGGATTCACCAGTATGTTTGGAACAGAGCCACCTCAAGGCCACATCAACAGGAAATCCACTGGAACAAAGAGAAGATCTTCAATCCTTCTACAGAGAAGAAAAAAACAGACTCAAACAACTGATCCGAAATCAGAATTTCATTGTTTTGTCTTGAGGGCAATCTCAAAAGCTTAGAAGGCTGCTGAGGAATGCCTTCAAAATTTTGAGGGAAAATGCTTTTTAACTTAGAATTTTATAAAAAGCCAAACTGTCAGTCAAATGTAAGGATAGAATTAAGATGTTTTCAAACATCTAATGCCTCAACTATTTACCTGCCAGATATTTTAAATCAGGAAACAACTGGAAGAGATGGTCCCCTACAGAAAGAGAGTACACCGAGAAAAAAGAAGACGTGGGATTCAGGAAACCAGGGGTCAAACTAAGAAGAGAGGCAAGGATGTGGCCAGGACGATGGTAAAGGAAGATCCCAAGACCACAGCTGTGCGACAGGCCTAGACGGCGAGCAGGAGTTCAGAGCACATGGAAGACATATCACTCAGACAATAAAACTGATAGGATACCCCAGTGGTCGGAATGTATTGAGGGGAGATTTAGTCTTTGGTAGAGTTTGAGGATGAGTAATGACAAATGCATAGTTAACTGAAGAAATGGGAAAATTAACTCCACGGAAAACAAAAATAGTGTCAAAAAAAGGAAATACAATTATGGAATACTACACAATTGAGCTGTGAATCTAATTTATATCGTTGAAATAAAGTAAGCATTGAATATTGATCTGACCAAAAATTATGATATAGTTAACATGTCAGAGACTGGCAAGGAAAAGCATTAGTGTGAGTGTAGGAGTGAGTGTTTGCCTGCACGTGTGTGTGTGTGTGTGTGTGTGTGTGTGTGTGTGTGTGTGTGTGTGATGGACTGGGATGGGAAGAGCCCTTTTCTCAAGAGGGAGTCAACTGATAACGATGCCCAAAGCTAAAACTAAAACTAAACAAAATGTACTTCTTATTTAGAGGTAACTGAGTTGAATAAAAAAATGAACGGGTAAAGGTCTTGAAGATGTTCACCTCTGGAAATTTAGGCTTGAGGGTGGGAGGAGCTGCTATTTTTCATAAGAATTTTTATAGCTGTAAAAACATGTAGATAAAAGTTTAATAGAAGTAAAATTAAAATAAAGAAGAGGAAACGAACAGTACAGGTTTTTGCATAAAAAAGCAACAAATGGAATTTAAGCTTTAAGATTACTTGTTGTTTCGCATAGCAGTTACAAGCACCACTTATGGAGCCAGATTTCTTGTGTTCATATCCTGCTTCTCTCACTTTTCAGCCATATGATCTTGGGCGGAAGTTACTATTGGTTAAGGTGCCTCAGTGTCCTACTATTTAAATAGTTCCTACTTCATACGATTATTGTGAAGATTAAATGAGGTAATAAATAATATTAATCATTGCTTAGCATATGGCAAGTGCTGAATAAATGTTAGATATTGCAGCTTCCACTGACCTATTAATTGCATCAGAAAAGATTCTGCAATAGGCACAAAAATCTTAATCATAATATAAATTAATCACAGGGATGAAAGTGCATATAGAGTATACAGTCAAATAGTTCTATAACATTTTTCTAGGTTGACAGAAGATAGTTACACTAGTTGGGGTGAGCACTTAACAATGTAGATAACTGTCGAACCACTATGTTGTGTACTTGAAACCAATATAATATTATATATCAACTATTCTTCAATTTAAAACAACATATTAAAAAAACTGTAGTGAAAACTAAACAGAAATGCCAGGCAAATGGGAAAAAGTTAGGTTGCTTCCCAATAATCTTACTTTTTTTTTTAAAGAAAATATGTACAGCAGTCAAGTACATTTCTTTTTTTCTTAAAAGATTTTATAAAATGACTGTTTTGGAAAGTATACTTTAATCTATGTTGGAGATTCCTTGGGCACGCATAGCTCAATCTGGGAATAAACTCATTTCATGGCTGAAGTAAATGGGAATATTGATCTGAACTCGATCTGAGAAAGTGACCTGGAAGTGAACTGTTCTAAATCACACCACAACTCCCCAGACCTATCTGACTGTCTCCTAGAGACTGACAGTCCATTAATACCTGAAGCAGAACTTTCGGTTGAAAATGTTCGCTAAAACTCCAGTCCATCAGACTACGTTGCTGGGTTTTCTTTATGTCCTCTAACTCGGCTTCCACGGTCATCTTCTTGGGATTCTAAAATGTCAAAGGAGTACAAGTTCAGCTTTAATTTGCTCTAGTCCAAATGCAGCCCTCTTGGACTCTATCACTAACCGGCATGCCCTCCATCTAATTGGGGAAATCTACATATGTATAAATCCATATGGCAACATTTTAGGAGAAGTGCTGCCAGAAAGAGTATGCCTTTGACTTTTTTTTTTTATGGGCAACATAATCTAAATATTTTTATTGTTAGGTTATACTTTTCTGAGTCCTGTTAGCAATTATAGGCAGGTTTTCAGAACTCATTTCAAGACAGCATTAGTTTTACATGGCTGTATGGTCAGCAGGTGTTTGTGAGGTTGCCAAGACACACTGTCTAGTTAGGAGCCTGGAGCCTGGAAGTTTTGCTTCAGCCGGTGAGTGAAATTAACTCCTTTCTCTCCAGTTGGAGCTGGTCTGGGAATGTCTGAATTATTTCTTCCCTCTAGCATCAGCATTCTCCTACTAAGGCTCTTGTTTTCCCTTTCTTTCCTCTCTTCCTTTTCCTTCCCTCTCTCCCTCCCTCCCTTCCTTCCTTTCTCTCTCCCTCTCTCTCTCTTTCTCTTTCCTCCCTCCTCTTTCTCTTTCTCGCTTTCTGTCTCTCACTCTGAATCATGATGCTCTCAGATCGTCTTACTGGTATCTACACTTTTAGGAAAGTAACTCCTTACCTTTTCAAGAGGATCAGCCTTTGGGGCTTCATCTTTGATCTCATTGTTCATGCTCTTTTCTGTAAATCAAAGACACCAACATCCAGTTGTGCTCGGGCTTTGTTCATGCCGTTGTCAGGGCTGTGCCTTTTTGTTGCCCATATGATCTACGTTTCTGTGCTGAAAAGGTAATTCCTGAAAGGCATGTTTCATGCCTCCAAAAAGGTGTTTGTGTCAATAGTTGTAAATCGGTGACCACTAGGAGTGCTATACTAAAACCCTTTGAAAAGAACCCAGCTTTCTGTACGATACATTTTTAAATCATATAAGATAATCTACCTTCAGACTGTACCACTCACTTCTAACAATGTATCTTTACCTTTACAAGCTGCCAATATTTATTTTTTAAGCTAGATCAGCTGCTTAGTACACACTGTCTTGTCAGGCTGGCAGCTTTTTCACACTTCTGTGGCTCATGTTTTGTGGGCGACAGACTTAGGGCAGAGGCAGGGAATGGATGAACAGGAGAACTACCAGATCAATGCAGCTCTATTAGAAAATTATACTACCTCATCATCCAGCAGAGTGCTTCTATTCATTAATAATTTATGAATTTAAAGACCACTTAATAAGCATCTGAAGATTTATAGATGGAGTTTAACAAAAGTTAGTTAAATGAATTAGTAGCTGGGTTTCATGGCACTATACTGGGGGCCAATACGATCATGCACACCAGCTCTCCTTGGGAACAAAGAGTATACTTAGATGATGGCTGGGACTGCCAGACCATCCTTGGCTACGGAGCAAATAACTGTATGAATGGGCAGAGAAGGAACAGATTCATGCTCTAGATTTCTCCATCACCATGCTGTAGTAATTCCTGAAGTTGACAAATGTTACATAGAAAAAAAGAGTTTGTGATAAATAAGTTTAACATGGATAGACATCTTTATTGTGAATGTCTGAGAACATTTTTGTAATATATTGCGATTGTGCATCTCTAATAAAGAAATGGTTAAAGTATTATCATATTCTAAATTTGACCAAAGACGTGAAGTGGAGGATGAATCTTGTGGCAACGTATTGGTGATGCTGAAAAACTGAGACAAACGGACTTTTTGTCACCCTTAGAATAACAGCAAATTAATCCCTACAAAGTCATATATCAAATGGCTCCAGCCCAACTCTCTGAACACATCTCCTTCCACATTCCTTGGCTCATTTCCTTCAGATTGACTGGCTTGCCTGCTATCTGAAGAGTGTGTGCTTGCTCTGTCTGCTTTGTCTTGCTTTGTTTTTTGACATTCACCTGTTTGAAACCCTTGCTTCATTCATATTGTCACTCAAATGTTACCTCCTCAAGAGCCTTCCGCCTCTTACCCTGCTTTAATCGTAACACTTATCAGTGCCTGATAATATTTATTTGTTTATGTCTGTCTCTCCACATCAAATGTAAATTCCTAGACAATAAGAATTTTATATTATTTTCCCTAACTGTACCCTGAGCACCCAGCACATGGTAATAACTCAGTAATTTTTTGTTTTGATTGAATAAGGGAAATCTACATCATACATTGAAACTAGAAATGTATATAGAGCCATAGGGAGAGAGCAAAAATGTGGAAGAAACCCTACAAACAAAAGCTTATTTTGGGGGTAGGCATGAGATTTAACTTTATTCTATGTCAATGAGAACCATATCTGGGCTTCTAGAGGGAATAGTTAATTATGTCTATCAAGGATAAAGCAATGTTTTTCTTTCTTTTAGGAGTACAGCTACTTGGCATTTTTGCTACTAGTTCCATCTTGCCTTGGGCTGGTGAAGTTGACAGCATGCATGTTCCATTTTAATTTGGAAGAAAACTATAAAGTCAATTCAGTTCAGTATTTATATAAATACATCTACTCAAAGAAAACTCAGGGTAACTATAATTCTAAATAGACCATGATGTCCCAAGTGTCCTTGAAGCAATTGATATGAAATCTGTGGAATATGAATTATTCTATTCTGTGGTCTGCCAGATTTGGGAGATTTGATATTCCCTCCCGTGTTTAAGGATCCAGCAGAAAAAATCTCCAGTTTAGAAAATATGTTCTAAAAAAAAATGTGCATCAGTTATTTTGTCAAAGGAAAGAACATTCTAAAACTAATCTGAACTCTTTATTTAAAAGTAGAGTAAGATTCACTTTTTCTTTCCTTCTGATTTCTCCTTCAACCACACAATCCTTTGACAGTGTGATTCAGTAGTTTTTGACACATCTGGAAATGGATGTGTTCTCATCCCTTTGAAAAACAGCTTTCCTAATCTGTTTTACTTTAGAGATAACAAGATCCCTCTGCAAAGCACTTACTTTATTAAAAAAACACCCCCAAAGCATAAAGGGCACATCTAAACCTATAGCCTCATGGTTATCAACTCTCAAGTTTTTCATAAATATCCAATAGGCCCTGTCAAGTTCAAAAACAGTCTCAGATGGAAATCCCCTGTTTGGTTAAGAAAAGCACAAATATCCAGTCCTTCATGTCCAGGAATAGGCTTTCATGCATATCTGATGCTAAAATGGTTGTGCAGGAAATACATGAACAACTTCTGCTGTGTTTAAAGAGATTTAAAATACCTGTTTTAAAAGTATGATTCAGAGTCAGGGGGAAAATGCAAGATCAACAACAAGAAATTTCCTTACACACAACAGCCACAGCAAGGCACCAAGGCTCAGCTGCCCTCCCCGTTCAGATGTTAACAGTTCTTTGAGGTGGGACAACACACACCATGCAGAACCCCTTACAGGTCATGGGCTCAGCTCTCAAGACAGCCCTGCCTCCAGGATGCACTCATTATAGCATTTTCGGCCCTTATGATATTTAGGGCATTGCTCTCATCATCTGCTTTCCACCAGCATCCAGAATGCCAGTTTATGTGGTTTGACCACCAGGTGGCAAAAGTTGCCTGAGGAAAACTATAAACCAATTGCTCCAAAGAAGAAAACAAGACAAAAAAACAAAGGAGAAAACTTCAGGCCTCATTTATCTTCTGGCTTATTCTGGTTCCATGCTAACGCAGAGTGACTTCTTTGTCATATGTTTACATTTCTGTAGGAATCCTGACTTTCCTACTTGTATGAAATTGAATAAATTAAAATTACTTAACCCCTCTGAGTCTTCATTTCCTTGTCTTGTAGAATTGGGATAATAGTATCTTCCTCAAAAGCTTGTTGTTCATATAAAATATTATTTAATATATGTAAAATAACAGCATAGAGCTCAGAATATAGCAGGGCAATATTAAGTAAACATTATCTCCTTCCCTTCTCTGTCCTCTTTACCCTCACTTATCTGCTCTACTTACTAATAGGCAGCAGATTTTCCGTAAGTCCATTCCAACCTGACTTCCTCTTCTGCCCTCCTCCCGATAAGTGAAAATGGTAAGATGAACATTCAGTCAAAACTGACTTAATACCTGTTTTCTTCTGGCACTGACCACTTATTTTTTTCATGTTTTTTATTATGAGACACAACACATACAGAAAAGTACATAGAACATAAATATTTGATATAATGAATAATGATTAAGAAAAGTCTCAGTATTCTGGATACCTTATGTGTGTCCTTTAACAAACATGATTTTGTTACTAAATGTTCATGTTAATCCTGAAATTTTTTGAGATTATTTTCAGTTTTCTACATACATAATATTTATACATAATAACAGTTTTGTTTCTTTTTCAAATCTTACACATTTATCTCTTTTTCTTATCTTACTTAGTTGGCTAGCATCTCCAATGTAATATTGAATATAAGCGATTATAGTGGATAATGTCCTGATCTCAAGGGAAATCCTTCAACTTTTCATCTTTGCTGATACAGCGTTTGTTGTTACAATTTTTAAAATAACCTTCAAAAGGTAGAGAAATTTTTCTACTGCTAGTTAGCTGAGATTATTTTTTCATAAATTGCTATAGAATTTTAAGTGCTTTTCTGCATCTATTGAGGTAATTGTATCATTTTTTTCTCAATGTGTTAATTGCTAATTATATTGATTTTTGCAATGCACGTTTTTCCTTGTATTCCTGTTGTTTATGTTTTACTCAGTAGTTTTGCATCTATGTTCATGAATGAGTTTGATTTGTAATTTTGTTTTACTATCCTGGACAGTTTTATTAAAAGCTTTATGCTAGTTTCATAAAAAGAATAGGGGAGGATATCCCTTTTTTATTACCTGGAAATTTTTGTTATTATTAGAATTATTTCTTTTTTAAGTGTTTGGTATCACTAGTCAATAAGATCGCTTGGGTTTGGCAAGCTCTATTTGGAAAGATATTTACTGACTTAATTTATTTAAATGTTAAAGACTATTCAGGTTTTCTGTTTCTTCATGAGTCATTGTTGTTAAGTTATACTTTTCTAGCAATTTTCTCACTTAGTGTTTAGATTTAGCAGAATAAAGTTGTTTCTATCCTACTATTATTTATTAAATTTCTGTAGGATCACAGGAAAGTCTATTGCTTTATTCCTCGATTTTTATTCTTGACATAGTTTTATTCCTAATATGGTTATTCATGCTTCTCTTTTTTTGTGATCAGACTTTTATAAAATATTTATCTATTTTAACAGTCTTTTCGAAGAACCAAACTTTTGTATTATTTTTTCTTCCTTTTGCATTCATATTTTCTATGCCATTGCTTCACTCTTATTTTTATTTTCTTCTGTTTATTTGGATTTATTTGGTTCATCTTTATCTAACTACTTGAGGTTCATGTTTAGCTAAGTTTTAGTTTTCCTTTAAAAAACTATATTCATTTAAGCTGTAAACTATTTGAGTATTTCTTTCTTTAGCTGCATTCTACAAATTTTAAAATCAGGATTGTTAGTATCATTCAGTTTGAAATATTTCCTAATTTCTATTGTGATGTTTTCTTTGACCTGGGTGTATAAAAGTGTATTTCTTAATTTTGAAAAGTTGGACATTTTCTCATTGTTTTAATTGATGCCTACCATAATTTCACTGTAGTATGAGAACATAGGCTATAGTTTTGATCCTGTGAAAACTTGTTGAGTCTTGTTTTATGGGCCAATATGGTAAGTATTTTTAACATAATCATACTTATGACTTCTAAGAAGCTATGGTATTACAGAGGTCTTAATATAGGCATATGACTAATTGAAATAAGTAGTAAGAAACAGTAAAGAATGCCATAAAGGAAATGGAGAATGATCACGATCACGGAAATGCTAAGGGAGGCATTTCCAGATGGACACACCTGACAAAGCTTCATACAGGTACCAATGAAACCTAATCAGAATCCAAAAGATTATGGTGGAGGGTATTGCCAGGGGAAGGCACCGAGAGTGAAAAGAGCAGACTGTGTAGAGAAAATAGGACTTAATTCTGTTTGGCTAGAACATTAGATGAGGGATCAAAAGGGAAAAAGTGGAAGGGGTTTGGAAAAGTAATCTTGAGCTACTGGAGAAGCATGGCCAAGGCACTGGGCTCTATTTTGCAGGTAATAGGGAGCCACTGAAAGTTAAAAGTCGGGAAACAAAGCTGTATTTTAAGTAATTAATCTGACAGCTATGTGTAAGATAAAAATTCAGCCTAATTATCTTTCTATGCTTCTATATCTCCTAATATAACAATACTTATGCTATATTCTAGAATAAGGATAATTCCCTTAGGAAGGGAATCAATGTTCACTGAGCACTGATTCTGTACCCAGCTCTGTTACGGACAGTTCATTATGTTATTGCAGGTAATTTTTCATAATTTTTGCATATAATCACAATAACCCCGTGCAAAACTAATGAGGAGAGTTTAATTATGTTCACTGCACTACATTTGCTAAGGTAAGAGTAGACCAAGAGGCCTTAGGATGTTTCGAAAAGCAAGGGTTGAGACAAAGAGGAATTACTGAAAAACAACCCTGGTGACAAAGTTTAACTAACCAAATAACTCAGGGATTAAACAGTTTTCCAGTTGAAATAGGGAGGCATTCAAATTTAAATCATGCATCCTGAATCTTTGTTTATACAATCTATCATAGTGTTTATATACACACACATGTTCACTTACCCAAAGGCTCGGGTTGGAACTGAGTTCTCAAGCTGGTATCCTGCTCTGACAGCTCTTTAGTATCAGAGTCGGAAGGTTTCTTATTATTTGGGTCAGAATGCTTTACATCGTTAGCATCAGGCTGACTAGGACCTGCAGGTTCTTTATTGATCTCATCATCTTGCACAGACACTGACCAATTCTGATCCACAAACAGAACTCTGTCTTTCATTTCAGTATCTGATCAGTGTAAAAAGGATCCATGAGATAAAATACTAGAAAAATCGACAATCATATAATGTAAGAATGCCTTTTGTTCCCTCCATACAGTATACCTGGTTGGTGTTTGGCCTCTTGGGTGTTCATTTTCATGATGTATTGCCGCCTTATCTGTTTAGCAAATCTGGCAGGGTTGTCCCATGGTATGTTGAACATATCAGCATCTGTCCCATACACCGTCCCAGAAGGCTTCAGTTTCCCTTGTTCATCAACCTCAGAGAGTTTCAGGCTCTCAAAAGTAAACATTCTGAAGGCTCGTTCTACTTCACTCCAGCTCAAGACTTCTGTAAGAAAGCAGAACCTGGGCTGTTAGGAATGTTTCTTACTACCACATGGCACAGGGCTCAGCAAGGGGTCTGTACCCTGGAATGGCAAAGGAGTCACACCATCACGGGTGTTCACGTGACTTTAAACATGGACTCCACAATTCTGCAACAAATTTCAAAGGTACCTCATGATAACAAAGCTACACAGTTAAGACACAACTTATTAGGATAATGCTTCCAAACTGTTTCATAGCTTTATCAATATTAGGAGTCTAAATTAATTCACACAGATTTTCCAGAGTACCATATTGGTTGATTATGTTTAAAACTTACCATTTTTAAGCAAAAACATCTTTGCTGCTGTTGCAATTTAAAATAGAAAAATTACTTGTGTTTAAGATATGCTGTTATATTCAATAGGTTTTCCTTTTTATTAGAGCTCATAAAAAAGCCTCTTTTGACCACTTGACCTACTGCCTTACTTTTCATAATCGTACTTCATAGGTTATCGGCTTTCTATGGGCTCTATTCATTTGTGTATTTATTCTTTTACACATATGTGCATTTATCTGTTCACTCACTCACTCATTTTTATTCTCTATGTATTATGCTTGGTCATAGGTGCCTGAGATTCAAATAAAAGATTTGATTCTTGCACTTTAGGTGTTTGGCCTAAACACCTTTAGGTGTTCAAGGTAGAGGGGTGGGAGGTAGGCATAACAAATAATGGAATTCAAAGAGAAAAAAAGAATTATGGGAGATCAATGATTCAGAGGTCACATCCACTTTCTCTCCAACAGAGATGAGGGTGATGGGCGGGTTCCTTTCAGAAAAACACATAGGGAAATTCAGAAAAGAGACAGGGAAGAAGTAAAAATTACAGAATTAAGAAAAGTTTGTTCATTCTTTCATTTCACAAAATTTTTTGAGCACCTATTAGTTGTACGTGACTACAGTAAAAGTTGGGACCTCAGCAATGAACCCCTGATCTTATGGAGTACACATTCTAGTGGCTGGAAACAGAGGGAACAGATAAATGTACACCAGAGCAGAGATGAAAAGAAGAATAAAGCCAGATGAGGGGATAAAAAGTTATAATCATTGGGGAGGGCTTCTATTATATATAAGGTAGTGAGAAAAAAAAACCCTTTGAACAATTAAGGAAATATGTGAAAGAAGTGGGAGAGCAGGCCATATGGATATCCGTGAGAAAAGTGATCCATGCAAGGGAAATAGCAAGTGCAAAGATCCTGAGGCAGGGGTGTGAGTAACATGTTCAAAGAACCCCAGTGAGGCCAATGTGAGTAAAGTGGAGCGGAACAATGAGAGCTTTACAGGTGATAAGCTCAAAAAGTGGGTGGTAGAATGGTTTAGATTTTACTGGGAGTGAAATGGGTGACCACCAGAGGGTCTTGAGCTAAGAAGACACATGATATAACTAACATTTTAGAAGAGCCATTCTGGTTATTGTGTGGAGAAAGGCTGCAGGTAAAAAAGGGAAAGCCTGTAACCCAGCTGGAAAGCTACTGAAATAGTCCACATGAGAGGTGATGGTGGATTGGGCTGGGATGGTAGTGGGGAGTATGGTGAGATGTATGACAACAAAGAGGAATTAGGGAAGACTCCAAGGGTTTGGTAGAAAATAGTTTCCACTTACTGAAATAAGGAGGAGTGTGAAGGGATAAATTTGGGGGCAATCAGGTTTGGTTTTGGACCTGTTAAGTATGAGAAACTGAAAGACAAAAGAGGAAGGAGAGGCAGGAGGAGAAAGGGTTTGGGATGGACATGTAAGCAGGGTGTGTGTGAAGTTTCAATCGCGGCAACAGAAGCAAGAATCCTGTGCTATGTGCAGAACTAAAGTGGAGAGAAAATGGAATCATATTGTCAAAAAGAAAACCACAGGCCCCAAATGGAGTCATTTCTGCTAGGCTAACTCATCAAACTGGGGCTTAATCCCTGACCTAATTGCAGTTCCAGCCGCCCCCAGAAATGCATTATTAACAGTCAGGAATTTGGGGTCAGTACCAATGGGGAAATCTGTCACCTGGACCCTCTCCATGCCCAAAGGAAGATGAGGTGATCTACCAGATAAGACCCCCTGTCCTTCCCCCTGAGGTAAGGTGACCTTGCCTGAAACTATTCTTTCTTTTGCCAATAAATTCTTTGCCCCACCCTCCTGTCTATAATAACTTTCCATTTGTATAGCTTCTAGGAGTATCTCTACTTACTAGATGGGATACTGACTGATTCATGAATTGATTAATAAAGTCAATTAGATCTTCAAATTTACTTGGTTGAATTTTGTTTTTTAACAATGCCATAAGGCAAAAGGAGAAGAGGAGCAGGATATAGGCTAAGGACATTCTCCGGAACATCAGGAAAAGGGTAGTTATGAAAGCAACAGACATGACATACCTATGCCCCATAGTCTACACCTCACATTTCCATGACGTGATGGATGGCATGACAGTATTCAAAAGATTTTGTTTCTTTTATTATTAAGCCTATTTAAAAATGAAAAAAAGAAATCAAGATAAAAATATTATGTGATTTGCTTAAGATTAGAAGTGAAATTAGATGTGTTTTTCTTTTCTAGGTCAAATGCTTTCTTGTCAAATAAAAATGTCTGTGTAATTTCCTATTCCTTCTTATAAGGTGGAATTTATCTGTCACTTACCTCAAGTAAAAATATAATTGTTTTAGGAAATGATTTTCCATATTGTAAAACCCCAGTGAACTCTGCAATGAGAAGCTGATTTTGGACGTTCCTAATGACCCTCCTTTCCACTGTCCTCAAAGAGCATAAAATGGCCCTTCGTGTTTGTTGTGAGAGAAGGTTAACTTGAATCAACATGCTCTCAGCACCACACCAACGGGGGGCTCTCTAATCTATCTTCTTCACTAGGATAGGGACTACCACCTCATCTCCAATGATGTCAGTGAAGGATGAGGTGGGGTCGGGTGGGAGTGGAGAGGGGACAGAAGAGGATATTCCTGTTGTGGAAACACAGTGGAAAGAAAACACAGTGGCTCAAATGGGAAAAATTCATGCATCAGAGCTATCATACTATTGCTAATGATATTAATCAAGAAGAGAAAATTATACTCATACAAAATATCCACCTCAACCTCTGAAAAGTTTATCAATAATCAAAAACTTTTTTCAAATGGAGTGTAATCTTAAGAAGCGTATATGACCATAAATGAAAAGGTTTAAGCTAAGACAAAGCAACATACTCACCACTTGTACAAAAGTGCATGAGCTCATGAATTGTAGCGAGACGCTTAGTGCTATTCCATGGCGGGGACAGAGGGAATTCAAGGAATTCCCACAGTGGTAACTTGGACTGCATGTCCTCCTCAACTTGAACCGGGTCAAAATTCTTTTGGTCCTGATGAAAAAGAGCAACATGACAGAAGACATTAAAGTAAGCTGTCAAGCGCCTTATGCATATGGAGAAGGCAACACATGATACCTTCGCTTTCATTACTCAGGAACAGGGGAAATCAATGGTAATTGGGGAAGACAAACTGTTGGTATTTTACTGAAGGTCAGAAAAGCTCGTTCTCACTTTGCCAGAGGTTCCTGGTGCACAGAAATGATGGCTTTTTCATTCATAGTGACAAACTGCCAAAGTGTTGTGTACATTCATCTCTCCCTTCTGAGATTCTTTTCTGGCCTCCACTAGTTTTTCATAATAGCAGCTATTGAAAGCAAATAACTGTAAGGTTTTAATGCAAATCTCATGCAGTCCCAATCGATTTAATGGTGAATTGGCCTGCTATAATTAGACAAGTTTTCTTTGCTGACGTAATTTCTCACTTATCCATCTCTATCTTATGAGAGCTCACCTTGCAAGCAGGTATCCATTTTGTACATGACTGTACTTTTAATTAACATTGGTAAAATGATCTAATTAATGTTTCTTCAACTGAACAATTACAAAGAGGCTTTCTTGAATCAATCATCCCAGGGTAATCCAGTTATCATTACCTTCAGTGCGTACCTCTTGTGGGCATGCACGTCGTGATAGTTCAGTAGGAGAGGGCCTTTGGGCACTGCTTTGCTTTCACTTTCTTCTTCAGATAAGAAGAGCTCCTGGAGATTCTATTCAAAAATTGAAATAATATTGACTTAAAGAGAGATTCCATGATTTTTCAAAGCATTCATGTATTTTGGGTGTGTCCCCATCTGACCTTTTTCTCCCTCTCTGTGAGGCAGAGAGAAGGCAGGATGGACATGATGTGAGCTGCAATCCTGTGGTCCAGCCCATCTGCTCTGGGACGTGGCTCCACCAGACTGGGCGGGACACGGTCTTCCTCAGTTGCCACAACCTATTGAAATAAACCATTAGGAGGAATCAGTTTAGTGGTCAGCTCTCTAGTGATCTTCATGTATTTCCATGGCCTGTAGTAAAAGCAAGGCAATTCCTACCAGTAAAGTACAGCTATTGCTCAAAGTGGCAGTGTAGTCACCAGTGACTATCAAAATAAGAGGAAAAATGTTCACAATCCATGCATTAAAGTAGATGCAATGTTAATGCATGCATTAGGACAGAGAACACCAAATACAAATTTCTAAACAAGAAAATTTACTATGGTAGGAATCAAAATAACAATATCATGTAATTTTTCTTAATGATTTACTTTCTCTTACAGCATTCAAAACTGCTCACATTCCATTGGAATCAATAATACATATTTATTGGGTGTCTACTACATGCCAAGCACTGTATGGGGCATCTTCACAATTATATCACTTAAGTCTCACAGCAATATTGTGGAGTAGATATTATTTTCTACTTTACAGAGGAAGAAATTAGGATGAGTGAAGTTAAGTGACTGGCTCAAGTCCACGGCTACTGAGTGGGAGGAACTGGGGTTCCAGTCAAGTCTTAATTCTTTCTTCAAAGTAGTTGCAGATGGTCAGGTGAGTGAAGGGTAATAGATTCTTTTACATGGGGAAAGTGCAGTCTAGAATGATTAAATGCCTTGTTTAATTTTATGCAATAAACAAGAAAAGTTGAAATATAATCAAGATAGCACCCAATTTACAGTTTTTCTCTTCAACTTAAATCCCACAATTATCTGTTATGATTTCATATCCTTCTGCAGCATTTCTCAACTTTGGAACTTAAGACGTTTTGGACAAGATGATCATTTGCCTTGGGGTCTGTCTTGTGCACTATGGAACGCCTTGCAGCATCCCTGGCCTCCACCCACATGATGCTGGGAGAACCCCTCTAACTGAAAACTATCTCCGGACATTGTCAAATGTCTCCTGAGTGGCAATGTCACCCTTGTTGAGAACCACTGTTACAGACCCATCACAAAATTGCTTCATATCCTTTACCTTTAGTCAACTCCTTACTTTCAAAATAATCACTCATCTCTACTTTCTATCTTCCAACCATTTCTTGGACACACTCCAATCACAAAAGACCATTCAGAACTGTTCCATCTCTGAAACATTAGCTCATCCTATAAAATCCCTTCCCATTCCTTTTATATTTTAATTTTTCATCCTCTTATTATTTAAATATTAGGCATGTATTCAGTCAGGATGTATCTATTATTAGGTGTTTTCTATGTGTCAGGCACTAAGGTCATCAACTGTTCCTTGTGGTGACTGGAATATAGTAGATGGTTAATAAATATTTGTTGCTTTGAGTTGAGTTGAATAAAATAAGAGGCAAAAAGAAATAAAATGATAATATTGCAAACTCTACAGGGCTTTTGAGTTCTTACAAATTTATTGACATAATAAAGCTACTGGTCTTCCAAAAACCTTATGGGGCAATTAAAACCAAATGTGAGTATTTATCTATTTGGTTAGAAAACTAAAGCATTTGACAAACTTAAAAATGGGGGTAACAGAGATGATAGAGCCTGAGAAGGACTTTAAAATAAACATTTTACTATTCAGAGAGATAAAGGAAAGCATTATACCCATGAAATAAGAACAATATGAGACAGCTATAAAAGAAACTAGAAAATTAATAAATTAAAAACATTCTTGAGAAGTAACTTCAATAGCAAACTGAATTCCACTGAAGAACGAATTAGTGAGAAGTTAAACTGGAATTCCCAAAGATAAATTTGAAGGAACATTTAAAAGACATTAAAAGTAGGAAAAACTGGAAGTTCCAACATCCATCTAATAATAATTAGGATAAATAAATAGGAACAAATAATATCTGAAGATATACTTTAATTCAACAAATACATATTCAGTGTCTACTATGGGTTAGGGGTGGTTACTGTTTGCTGAACATATAGTAGCAAACAAGACTAGATTAAGTCCCTTTGCATTGAGCTTATATTCTAGTAAAAGGAGGAAGACACAGGGCAAATAAATATATTTTAGGAAAAGCACTTGTTTATAAGAAAATAGAACAAAGTGATGTGGTAGAGAGTGCTCTGTGTTGTCATGGGCCTTATTTATCTCAGGTGGTCAGAGAAAGCCTATCTAAGGCATGCCACTTCCACTGGGGATCAATGGCAAGGACTATATACCAGGCAGTCATGTGAGGGCAAAACTTTCTAGGAAGAGAAGCTGGAGTAAAGACCTAAGGTGGAATTCAGTATAGTTTATTTGAGGAAAACCCAGAAAGCCGATGTAGAAGATGAATAGTAAGTGAATGAGTGAGTGAGTGAATGTGCATATGTGTGTGTGTGTGTTTGTAAGGTGCAGGGCAAGAGATGAGTTGGTAGATAAAGCCCAGAAACGCTTTTTAGGGTCTTCATTGGCTATGTTAATTTTTATTTTACTAAGAATGTGATCAGAAATTAGAATGTGATCTAAACCTTTAGATCACTAATGGCAATGATAAAACAAACAAAGCCATACCTAGACTTAGCCTTGTGTTATGAATTACAAAGAGAAACCCTACCGGCTGCCAGAAAGAAAAAACAGACCTACAAAGGGAAAGTATCTGACTGACATCAGATTTCTCATTAGCAACATCAGAAGGGAGAAGACAATGGACAACCCCCTCAAAATATTTTTCCACTCAGACTGAGTAGGTCCAAAAGTGTCTTCTGCCACTTGCTACTGGAACAGGACACCTAACCTTTTTACACCTTAGTTTCTTTATCTGTAAAATGTGGAATAGAAATAGTTCCTGCTTAATAGGGTTTTTCCAAGGATTAAATGAGTTAGTTAATAACAAATTCTTTTCAAATACATATAGGACACTTGCAAGAATAACCATGTACATCAGGTCACAGAGAAAATTTCCGGGAAGCTCAGGAAATTAAAAAACATTTTTAACATGCAGATCATGTTTACTGACCATAATGCTGTAAAATTAGAAGCTGGCAATGGACAATAGAAATTAAAATAAAAGATTGGAACTGAATATATCGAAAGCATCAAGAAACAGCCAATGGAATACACAAAAGGAAATGTATAGGTCTCATCTCAGTAAAGCAAAAAAGACTGAAAATCAGTGAGGTAAGCTTTCAATCAAAATGAAATACAAAATAAACTGAAAGGAAGTAGAAAGAGGGCAAAAATAAGATAAATTAAAAAATTAATAAAATAAAAGCTAAGGAGTTTATCAATGAAACAAAATGCTGGTTCTTTGGAAAGATCAATAATATACTGACAACCATTGACAACCATGATCAGGAAAAAAGAGGGCACAAAAAGGTAACATCAGCCACATAGAACACACATAACCAGATACAGAGGAAATTCTAAAATGCATATAAATAAATAAATAACTGTATGATATTGAAAAATGCAAAAAAAGATACTTATAGAAATACTAATGACTAAAATTGACTTCAGAATTAGAAAAATCTGATTAAATCTAAAAGTATGAAAGAAATTTTAAAGATAAAGACCATTAACCACTCACTCTATCCGCCTGTCCATTTCCACTTTCTCTTCCATTAAAATGTCACCAGACACAGACAGTTTTAAGGATATGTCTACAAAAACTTCAGGGAATGAAGTTGGAACATAAACTGCTCCAGAGCACGTCAAAAGAAAGGGAATGGAGTCTGATGATGAAAGCAAACTTTAACTCTAAAATGCTCTAATCTTTGTAAAGGAGAATGTGTTCAAATATTTTGTGTGTAGTTTGAAACTAGTTAAAAAAAAAAAAAGGACGCAAAGAGAGATAAGTGACTGACTCGAGGTTACCCACCTGGGAAACAAGCCTCAGGGTGTGTCTGTCCACCTACCTGTTCCAGCATACAATGCAGTATCAGGGGCACAGAGATGAACTCTTCTGGAATCGGATTTAGCAGATCATTGTAATATCTCATGTCTACTTCAGTTGTGATGACAGAAGCCGCTGTAAAATATACAAAACATCATTGCTCAGTTAAGATGTGTTCTCCATATCTTCCATCAGAATTTCATTCATAAATCCAAACTATGACTATGCACTATAAATGTAGGATCTTCAGGCAGAGGGCTTTCTGAAAGCAGTATCAAGGACAGCCAGTATTCCTTAAGCACCGGCTCATGACCCTCCAGCGACAGGTTTCATACATGCCTGGTAGTGGGGCTTGCAGTTCTTCACTTTGTGTTTTTTTCTTTCCAGGAACTGGGGCAACAGGCTGTGGAGCCTAAAAGAAGAGTAAGGAAAGGATATAACTGAGATATTCGTCTAAGAGATGCTTTCATCAAATGCTGGTAGGATGGGATTGGCCAGGATTCTGAGACTGTATGGTTATGTTCACACCACAAAATCATTTGCTCATACCATGATTTTTTTTTTAAAAGAGTTTCGTCTGAGGAAGGAGAGAAGTTAATGAGTAATACCAGTTTTCAGTTTTTCCTGACAGATCCCACCAAGCAATTGCCAGGAAAGGGGTGGGGAGATGAGGCACAGAGTTCAAAAAGGATTTCTTCCCACTTGACTCAGAATCACTCCATTTTCCCCCTTAGAATCCTTGAATGATTCCCTGTCATCTTCAGGATAAAACCCAAACTCTTTAACTCAGCACGAAAGGACATTCTGGTTCCTACCCCTCCAGCTTGAGTTCATGCTTTGCATTCTCCACCAGGCACGTGGCGCCTGGGAGCCCTGGCTCACGCCGTAGTCCTGGCCTCTGGCACAGGACTTCTTTCTCTGACCTCCATATCTGTGTACACTCCACCCCTTTCTTGAGAACACCATTCTGTCCCTCCCCCATCAGGCTTTCCCCTAGGTGGTTCACACTCAGCCTTCACCACATCACCTACCCTGCTTGGCAAGGTTTCTCTTCTGCTGCTGTTCTCCAGATCAAGTCAGGTGTCGTGTTTTATTGCTTCTACTGCAATCTAAGCTGACTGTTCTCACTGCACTGGTCATGCCCTGCTGAAACCACTGTTAACTGCCATCCCCCTTAAAAGTTAACCTCAATGAGGAGGACAGGGGATGCGGCTTGCTCATAACTGTATTGTCAGTGCCTTGCACAGCGCTAGCACGATAGGTGCTAAATAAACACCATGATCGATTTATCAATATCCTTCCTTGTTCTAGATGTTATTTATTGCACCTGAAAAGTGGGTTTTGTCATCACCTCTGTATGTGGCAGGTAGGTGGGGAGCTTCATATAGTCCCCAACAAAGAGGTGCCCTTTAATGCTGTGCCTGGCAGTCTTTCCTTGTCCCCACTCTCATTTACTAAATCCCACCAGGCAGTACTACCTTGCTGCAAGTATTTGCGCAATTTTCTCTTCATATGTTTTACTAACGGGAAAATTAAGTTGTTCAGTTACTCATTCAGCCCATTAAAGACAGGCGAGCACGTGCCTACCTCAGGAATCGTCACTGGTTCTAAGACAGGTTTCTCATTAGCCACTTGCGGGACATTAATAAGCTGCATGTTTTCCAAATACTGCTGGTGCTGTCTTTTCCAGTCCAGGCAGTCATACATCAAACAGGCAATATTTTCAAAAATATTGGTGCCCAATTCTAGCTACAGGTGAGATAATTAATTACATAATTATTAATTACAAATCAATCTTAATTACATATAAATATTGTATTACATAATTATTGTAAATATATATGTAATATGTGTAATATAATGAATATGTATGATACATATAAATATTAATTACATGATTATTGGTTTCGTACTGTTGGAATCAGATGTGTAGTTTGTACCTCTCTTTAACAGTTAAACGTTAAAGTGCTCCCTGACACCGCTGAATGGCAGCTGTGGTGACCACACCTTCATCAGCGGAGCCCTCCTTGCCCTCTGCACCAGCCTGCAGACGGCTCCCTTTGGAGGGCCTTATGGCTGCTTACTGCTTTGAGAGTCTAGGTAGTGCTTCGGCAAAGTGAAAAACACCCTATCATTAGTTTCAGCATTGTGACTTATATTCTGATGTTTCCCTTTCTGCAACACATGAGATAGGTAATTTTGATATCCTCAGCCCAAGACAAGCTGTGGAGGATTTCTTGCTTGGCTGTGCAAGAAGCACAGTGGAAATCACCTGAACATTTTATGCATCGTCCACCCAGTACATGTGCAATCAATCAACATTTCTTCCTTTCCTCCCTGCCTGTTTACTGTCCTTGCCCCTATGTTACCTTCAGAGACAAAGAAACAAAACAAAGCAAAAACAAAAAACCTAAGTAATCCTGGTAGTCTACTGCTTCTATAATTAATACTCACCATTTTATGAGCTGGCAAGCAAGTTATAATCAGATACCTCTGTCACCTGGCCTTTCATTTCCCAAGTGAAAAAGCACCATTATCACTAGGTCTGTCTGCTTGCAAGAAAGGAAGGATTAAACAGGCTCATCCTATGTCTTAGTTACAGATGTAAGGTAGAGGGAGAGAGCCTCTTGCAGGGCCCGTGAGCCACAGTCTGGCAGGTGTCCGAGGAAGGGCCTACCTCTCCCCATCTTCCATAGCACAATTGTCAGTCTGGGCGTCATGGGCCTACTCTAAGTCCGAGCACTCTTCAGTTAAATGTCAACCTGGTATACATTGCCCAAATTTGGGCATAGAAACACATTTTTTGGCTTGTTTGTATTTATGAGAAATATAGCAAAAGTTCTGCCCAATGATCCCTCAGCTTAACCTATTAATTCATTTTTAAAATCAAACATCAAATCACATGCTAAAAGCCAGAAAATTACTTCAGCAACCAAGGTCTGGAGATGGTGCAGATGTGTTACACAAGCAGTTAGCACTTCTTGATGGGCGTTTATTTGATGTAAAGCTTCTATTACCTCGGTTCAGCAGAAATACAGCCCGCTTATTTGTAGCCAAAGGTACTAATGCTTTCCTCCTTCCAGAGAGGAAGAAGACTTCTTGGCTGGTTCCTGCCTTTGGTAGGAAGCCATTATCAACTTATATAAATATAGTTGAGAGTACGACACCATGTATCTACACCATGCATTTAATCTACTTCTATTAGAAGTAGATTTATTGCTTTTAGGTTTCTTAAGTAATCCAAAGTTCAAGATGAACTTTGATCTTCAATATTAAACCCAGTGCCCTTTCTTCTGGAGCCCAACTTTATTACTGAACTGTTTTCAAGGCTCTCTTTCCCCATCATCCTCAATGCTGGGCCATTCACCCACAAACCATACCTTGTAGAGGCATGCTCGGGCTATAAAATGCTGCTACTGCAGTCAGACCTAGACCACAGCTCTGGCATGAAGATGTTCAATAAATACTTGCAAACTGATTGATAGAGATTAGTGTGCCCAGCTGGGCAGCACAGCTATAAAAGGCTCCTTAGACCACTGAATGTTTTCATGCCTGATGGTTACTTTCGTGGGCCAACTAGACAGCTAGACATTAAACTTTTGGTTCTGAAGTCAGGAATGTTCTACCATCACTGGTATTTCAACTGATAATAATTCTTGAACATAAAACAAAATTTCTGAACTTTAGTTGCCATTTAAACCCTTCTACTTTATGTTTTCAAAATGTAAAATATAGCCACATTCACTTTCTTTAAAAATGGAGTAATTAAAATCTTCAAGTGAACCATAGGTGGTGGACACTGGGATAGGAAGCAGAGTGCTGGGAATGATGCTGGGTCTTTTGAAACTTCGGCATTCACACCTATGTGCTGATAATACATTGGAATGTGCTCTACCTTGGCTCAATATTTCAGGTCTTCTCAGCCTATACTTGGGGAGTAAAATAAGACACAGAAAGGGAACTTTAGCTGGAGCAGGAGCAAAAGGTACTTGGTTGGTGGCTGCCTTAAAAGCCTCCTGTTATTGCCTCCCCTGGACTATGGTGCAGGAAATAGAGTTTATTGCTGACTGTGATTCCCTATGTCCTACTGAATCAAAAATGTACACAAGTTCTTGGCAGGTTATATAGCCAGACCTTGGCCCAAATGAGAGAAGGATTATTTCTCCAACCCATATATTGGTGGATATGAATTTTTGTTAGGCATAGATTTTATGATCTTGGAGAAGAGCTGGTCTTCTTCAGAGAAAGAGTAGAAAGCTGGCTTTGAAGTGACATTTCAAGATCCCAGGGAAATAGCCTCTTTCCCAAACATATCTCATATTTGTTGAGTGTAATCTAGAATTCCAGTTAAATAGGATGGAGTAGTCATAGTACTACATTTCTTGAGATGCCAATGTCTCCAGGATAGGGAAATGCATTGACTCAGTTTAACATGAGGCAGTAAAAGACAGTTGGCAGTGAATTCTTTTCTGAGCTCAGGTTTAGGAGGCAGAAGACTGAAAGACAAAGCAGAAAAGATGAAGGCCACTAGAGGAAGGGGTGAAAGAGGCAAAGCAAAGGGAGACTGGTGTAACCAGAGCAAGTTCTGTCTTCAGCCACAGCTTCTCTATGTTCAGCTTCATTTCCCACATATAGGTCAGGCTAACACTTATTCTTATGTCGGCAAGGTATCAGACTGCAGCGTTCGGCTTCTACGTAGTGACATCTAAGGCTTTATGCTGACAGTCTTTATAACTCAAACTGATCTATACACCGTTATTTATTCAAATCATGTCCATCTTTCAGGGTTCCAATCTGGGCTGCCCTCCTCAGTGTTTTCCCTTACTTCACCAAGTGCACATCTATCCAAAGTAATAGAATCAGGGACTCATAGCGACAAATGTCTGTGCTCCAGCCATGGCAATGAGCAGCTTATCCTTTGGCTCAGAAACTGTTCCAGGCTTTGATCTCACTCTCCTCTTAGACAGCTTTCTTTTGGCAGCTAACCACAGACACTGGGCACAAGTACCCATGCCCCTCCTCTGCCCTGCTCCCTTCAGAGCATTCACTTGATGTGGTCCCTCTCCAGGACTCTGTTCTTGGCACAACTTTCTTGATGCTGAAATCTAGCACCCTGCAGGGGTTCAATCCTCCTGGGCCTCTGTTTGTTGGGACAGGGAGTCAACCAGAAAGAGACATGAGCAGTTTTCTGTAAAAGGGATGCCTTGATATCTTCTCCAACATCTGTGACAAGTAGTCACTTAACTCTCTTTATTAAAACACTCTCATGTATTTGTTACTACTAGCATTTGCTACTTTTCAAAGCATCCCATTTCTTACCTTTCTGAATTAATAGGAAACTTAGAGTGTATTTCCCATAACTGAACATCTAGATGTATGGCACCTTGAACACTGCATCTCTGTTTCATGGTTTTAGTCTCTCTGCAAACTCCTCCATAACAGGGGCCTCCATAAATGTTCTAGGAAATGCCTGCTAATTGTTGGGGTGGGGTCAAGTCATCCCATTAGGATAGACCAAAAGTACAACTTTGACAATGAAATTAAAGACCTAGAAAAACATGTTTTGAGCTGATACATAAAAAAGAAAGACAACATAATGGGGCAAACCATAAAATTTACTATTTTCACAATTAATAAACATTAAGACTCTCCTGCCTAGAAGATTGTTGTGGTAATAAAGAATTACCATTCTTTATATTCATTTAAATCTTATTCTTTGTCATGAATTCATACACTCAAAGCCAAAGAATCAGGCTACAACCATCATTGGACATTTGATGTTATCACTGTCTTGTAAACAAACGAACCTAGCACAAAGTCTCTTCCATAGTCAGTGCTCAATAAATATCTACAGAATGAATGAAGGTGGCAAAGAGAACAACAGTGACACACGTTCAGACCACTCACTCTCACCAGTGCGTGTACTAACCATCATCTCATTGTCTGACCAGTCAGAGGGAAAGTCATGTGTCTTGACCATGTATTCAAGTCGAGCAACATCAAAGAGACTGGTTTCAGGCTTCTCATTATTCAGGATTGGTTCCAAGTACTTCCAGAAAATTTCAAGTTCTTTAACGGCATTCTCTTTCTTCACTTTTTCAGCTTCTATATCTAACAATAGCAACATATTTATACTACAAAATAAGAGTGTTGAATTTCTTCCCACATTAAGTGGACATTGTGGGTGTATCATATGCATTCCAAGATGTCGGTGTCATACCAGAAAATGCAAATAAGTAAGTATAATTTTGACAAGTTTCTGGACCTACACTATAAAATTATGAAATCAGAGGAGTTTGCTTCTGAAATTGATATTAAATGTGAACTTATCCCACCCCTTAACTTTATAGCTGAAGCCCAGAAACATTATGATAAGGTCACACATTTTGAGAGCTAAATATGTTTGCTATTTCTGTTACTCTTTGATTGGGCCTATATGGGAGTTTTTCTGCCGAGGCACTTTTTGACCACCTTAGTGTGTGTTTGCTGCTAACTGTCTGGAAATGGTGTTGATCCAGTTCTCCTTCTCACAGGGCTAAGAGACTGGATCAGTGATTTATGCATCAGTTAACTTTTGGTCACATTAAAATAGCTACAGCCTTGTTGGGACATTTGTGCTCTGACCATAAAATAAAGACAGATTTCCATAAAGCTACACTCATAAATTTGCCTGAAATAGTTATGTTTAATTTATATCTATAACTAAATAGGTTCTACTACTAAGATCTCATTATTCTATTGTAAAGTCTGTTTTTCTATGATTTTATTTTTATACATTAAATATTTTTTATAGAGAGACTATGGAGCTTATACAGCGTTTTCTGAGTGGTTTCATTAAGTTATTTAATGTGACAACTATCCTTTGAGATAGTCAGGAGTAGCTGCATTCAAATCTCAACTCTTTTACTTAATAGCTGCCTCTAGGCTGAGAGCTCTTTTTGGTAAAATGTAAATAATAAAACATACCTCTAAGGCTGGTTGTGGAAACACATGAATCAACCCAATTGAAGCCTTTAGCATTAAGCCTATTCCCAAGGCCTGTGCCCAATAAATGGTACCTATTATTATTATCAGAGGTAATGATTTCTCATTTGAAGCAGCAATTTAAAAAATGGAGTGTTATAGAAATTGAGTTGTGGCTGTGTAGGTTACAGAACACTGTGCAAATTTATTAATAAATAACAATAAAAGCAGCATCACACAACAGAAGGAGCTTGGACTTTTAGGTCACATAGGCTTCTACCAAATCCAGTTCCACTACCTAAAGTGTATAGCAGCTTTGAGTTCCCTTCCCACAGAGGTTGTCTAGCACAATTCCCTTAGATGAAGACCCCCGAGGCTACAAATGGCTGAATGGTAGTGTAGTTGGGACTTCATTCCACAACTTCTTTCTCTAAGGCCTGGAAAATAAAGCATCCTCTTTGATTTATCACAGTCAGCCAGTAGCAAAGCAGAGCAAGAATCCAAGCCTATGACCTCCTTCAGGCCCATTTAGTGATTATACGGCTTATGGAAGTACAGATTGTCCACAGCTGATCTGTCGAGCTCATGCTTTAGGTAAGAGTTCTAGATTAAACATTACTGAGAGATGCAGTTGGATAACCAAGCCTTCTGACTGGCCATCTATGATTCTGTGGCTACCTGGGGATATAAACACAGAGTACGATTTTAATTTGAAAAATTTATAATACCTGGCTAGTGCAAATCACAGTCTTGAGAGGATTTAATAATGGATGTATTGCATGATTCTGTTTTAGACAGAATTATATTTTTACATTAAGGAGAGTGGGTAATACTGAAGGATCTAGTAAGTTGTGTAACAGACTGCATACCTTCTGGCTGAAGAAAAACTTCCTGCTGCTGGCTAACTGCTGCCAGGTGTGTCTGCAGAGGTTCATAATCCTCTGAAGATATTTTAATCACGCTGCTTATGGGAATGCCAAGCTCAGTCATAATCGCTAATAGCTGAGGATTGTTGAAACCCGCAACTATAATGTAATGTTGGGCACCATCATCTGGCTCATCGTCTGTTCAAAATACCACAAAGAAGTGCAGTCGTCATTTTAAAAGAGAACAGGTTGCACTCAGCTGGTTCAATGGTTTATATACATTATGCATGCGTTTATAATCCCCCTGGCTTGCCAAAAACAGTCCAGTTGGCTGGAATGCAGTCATGTGGACTGGTTTTCATTATTGCCCTACCAATAAGAAAGTGGTGGCCATTTTACAAAATATTAAATCACTTTTGAAAACGAGATATCGTCATAGTAGGAGGACAAACATACATGGGGCCTATGGTCATGGAAAATGTATGCTTGGGTTTTTGTTAAAAAAAATTAAGGCTATAATTTTTTGGGGGGTCTTATTTTTTTGAGCAACATCTGGCTTTACTCCTGAATTACAAGTAGCTGCAGCTTTGTGATATTTTATAAGTAGAGGTGTTTACAGGAGAGGGAAATATTGAATAAAGACATGCTTGTTATCAAAGCATTCTGTGTATTTATGTCAATAGGGGTGAATGCTGAGTTGTGTAGCAATTATGTATTTATTGCATTAAATTTTTAAAATATATGTTGTGCCCTTTCCTAAAGTTGTATTTCTCTATTTTGTCTTCGTTATACTAACTTATCAATGTTGAAATATGAGTTTATCTTAGATTGTGAAATTCTTGGCGGTGAGAATAGTTGTTATACTTTAATACCAATGCTAGGTGGTACTTGAAATCATTACATCCCACAACAATCCATTAAGATCAGTGGGCTATTTGTAAATTGTGCAACAGATGCACAAATTTTTAATTTTTAAGGGATGGTTTTTCTTCTATCACTAAACAAATCAGCGTTGATATTGCCTGTGGAATCCATAATATGACTGCTGCTAAGTCTAGTGGATTTAGAGCAAAGATATATCACGGGAGTCAAATTCATAAAAGATATGAAGGCCTGTCATGTCATTTAGATGTGATACAAACAACAACAGGTAGGTCTATTTGGGTTCAAGGGAATATGGCCAACAATTATTCATAGTTGCCTAGGTCACATCATCTTTATACAATAACCTAAGATGAAAGAAAATTCTAGTTTCTTTATAAGAAACTGATAGTGGGAGCAGTTGAGGTCAGGAAGCTTTGTGCTCTGCATAAATCCCCAATTAACTGGTCTGGTTTTACTACCACTGTATTTCAGTCGTGACAATAATCACTTTTCACTTTGACTTATGATTATGTCTGACCTTCAAAAATGTTCCCCAAAAGATAGTAAGCTAGTTGGTGGCACAATCAGCTTGTTATTTCATGCTTTATTTGCACTATCTAAATGTGCCTATTGTAAGACACATGCTAAATAAGTATTTGCTGAAAACATAAATGAATTGAAAGTAGAAATATTTTTCTGTTAGAGTGTAATGGGTACTATGTGATTTGTGGTTTTATAAAGAGCGGAGAGCCTGGGAAAGATTAAGCGTTTGTTTTTGGAATGATTTCTCAAGCGACTCTGTAGGTAAAAAGGCGAGAAGAGAAAGGCAACCAACATGAGAGTACCTACTGACCAATGTACCGTCTGGTGTCATCCTCTTCTCCCCTCCGTTTTAACTGGGTGGTTTTTTTCACAGTTGTGTTTGCCTCAGGCTGATCTTTGCCCTTCCCTTTGGCAATTTTAGCACTTGCGGCCTTCTTCTCTTTGGGGGATTTTGCTTTCCCTTTATCCTTTTCTATCTTAAATCTGTCTTCGATCACCTAAAAAGAGAGAATACTTTTTCTTCAAATTATACAGTGAGCAAGCATTGACTTTTCTATCGTCAGTTGAATTAATCTTTATTTCATTCAGTCGCTTATTTACTCATTTATTCTCATTATTCACTCTTCAGGCCAGGACAGTGGAAATCACAGGCTGAGCATAAGCTGTGATGAGGCACACCTATGCACAAGGACTGGAGGGGTGGGTGCCAGGAGCATTTACACAAACAGCATTCTGGAAGAGAAGTTATCCTAAAGGACAGTCAGGCCCAACAAACTACCTCAGCTGCTGCGCAGTGGGACGAGTAGAGGATCTGAGTACATTGTGATGGCAGGAACTTAGACTGATCTGGTGACCTAACCCTGGGGAATCTTTCAGGGCCTTAGACAGAAGTGGACTTGTTCATTAAAAACAGAGCAAAAAAAAAAAAAAATGAAAAATACAGAGGAAAATAGAGCAGTGTTCTCTAAAATTTCTTTGATAAAGTTTTTTCAAAGTTTAAGTAGTGCATTGATCATTTTGAGAGGTTAAAAGATTCTTTTGGAAACCTAGCATTAACAAATTTTTAAAATTACAATGCTACTTAAAAATGTAAGATATAATCATTTTTCTATTTGATATATTCAAAGATGGGATTAATACAAAACATCAATTGGCAGCGTGAATTCTTCACACACTGCTTGGAGCCTGCTTGGATTGCCATGCACAATGCGAAGACCCAATTTTCCCACCATTTGTTTCTTTTCAAATAATTGCTGAAAACTTTGTGCATTATTTCATAATGTAATTACTTTCAATTCATGTGTTCATAAGTTCAAATACTTTTGTTCGTTGAAAAAATGTTTTAGTATTGGGTCATAAGTGGCCATAAAGAAGATCCGGAAGAATATGCTTGTATTGTTTATTTTTGTCTATACTCAAAACATTGGAAACAAGTGGTTACCAAGGGGAAAGGGTTAGGGTGGATGGTGCGGGGTGGGGGGGGTAAAAGGGATAAAGGGGCGATCACAATATAAGTCAGTCATGGGGATGGCAGTACAGCATGGGGAACAGAGTCAATGATTCTGTAACATCTTTCTATGTTGACAGATAGTAGTAACCCCCACTAGAGGGGGTGAGGATTTAATAATATGGGTAACAGTTGAAACACTGTGTTGTATATTTGAAACCAATGTTAAGATTGTATATCAACAATTCTTCAATCAAACAAAGAAATTTAAAAAATGGAAACAAAAGGAACTAAACAAAGTATTGTAGCAATATTTGGAGCTCTGCATTTTCTTGAGGCCATGAATTTGAACAGTGAAAATTCCATCTAAGACATTAGAGACAGGGAGAGTAGAAGATGTGGCTTTGGCGCCCAGCCAGCAGAACGTAACACAGAAGGGGAGAGGAGGATCACACTACTCCACTGTCTTCTGGATGTTGAACACTCCAGAGAACCCAGTTTAGCTTTGGTACCCAGAGGAAGTGTCAGAGGCGCCCATGGATTCTCTAGGTATGCCTAGCATCTGTGGCTCCCGTGGGAGGGAGACTCTGCCACCCCAGCACTTACTCTTCAGCAGCCAAAAAGAGGAAAGCCTCGGGGGAGACTGCCCTGTAGTTGTCACTAATAGCCTTGGGTGGAGGCACGAGGAGGGTACAGGTAAGGTGTAGAGGTCTGAAAAGCCCCAGCTTTTCTTTCTGCAAGAGACACAAATAGGTGCATAATATAGGCCTGGGCGCTGTCCCCTTGAGCTCCTGGCCAATGGGGGAGGAAAGAAAATAAAGCACATAAACAAATGGATAAAATATAACTACAAATTTTCATGAATGCTGTGAAGGATAAAACCCAATGTAGTAACAGACACACAATCTCATAAGATGGTGATAGAAGGCCTCTCTGAGGAGATGACATTTGAACAAAGACCTGAAGGGAAAGGTGAAGTGTGTGTGTGAAGGCCCTGAGTCATAAAGGAGATGTGTGTGCTCCAGGGACTGACAGGAGGTGAGTATAGCAGGAGAACAGTGGGCAAGGGAGAGGGTAGCCCAAGATGAGGTGGGGGAGGCAGGGCGTGGGCCAGGTCATCCAGGGGTTTGGAGGTGGGGTTCACAAGTTTACACTTCCTTTAAAACGCAAAGGGAAGACCATAAGGGTTTTAGGTGGAGAAGTACTATGATTTTGCAGCCAGGAGACCAGTAAGGCAACTCTAGCAATCGTTCAGCTAAGACCTAATAATGACTCGGATTAAGGTGGTGGCAGAGTGGAGGAAAGAAGATGGATTTGAGATCTACTTTGGATATTGAAACTGTTGTGGTTGAATAATTAGAGATGAGGAGTAAAGAAGGAGATGACAAAGAAGATATTGTCCTGGATTTGGTTTGAACAAAGGGGCAGTTTGATGGTGCCCCTCACAGAGGTAGAGAAGTCGGGGTGAGACATAGCTTTCACTTAAGGTGGCCAGACTAGGCAGAGTGATCATGTTAAGTTAAGAGATGCCCCTGAGATATTGAGGAGGCAGCTGGATACACAACTTCCTAAGAGAGATCTGACTGGAGTTAAATGAGTAACATGTAGATAGTGGTTAACAGAATGGGAAGAGGTGAGATCCCCTCCAGTGAGAGTTCTCGAGCAATGTGAGAATTGAGCCTGTGATCATTCCAGAAACTCCAATGCATACGAACCGGATGTAGGAGGAGAGATCAGCAAGTGAGAGAGAAGGTGGCTAAAGGGGTGGGAAAAATAGTGTGAAGCCAGAGAACTGAGGGACTGAAAAGGGTGGAAAGACAGTATCAGTAGGTGCGGGTGACATCGGTGGCAGACAGTGATGGTGGGGCCGGGAGGCAGTAAATGGGGTGAACAGTTGTGCGGGGGACTTCTCTGAGATGTTTGGGTGGGAAAGGGAGACAGGACTGAGTTCTGAGGATGAGGGGACTGAAGTAGGGGGGATATGAAGTCCAGGTATGTCTGTCTGTAAAGTCAGGAGATGTGTTCACAGGCTGGTGGAATGATCCAGTAGACAGGGAGACATTGAAGAAGGGGAGACTAAAGTCCTTGAGGAGGCCAGATGGGATAGGATCAAGAGAATGTATCAATAATTGGACTTTGATAGGAGGAAAGGCTATTTCTCAGTTTAAAAAGAGGAGCAAAGAGGGGATGGGTAACTGGGTGTGGATTCAAGAGAGACGTCTTGATGGTATTGAGGCAATGTTTCAATTTTTCAAGTGAACGATGGTGCGAAGTTCTCAGCTGAGAATGGGCATGTATGAGGTAGGAGGTTTGAACAGAGAAGGTAACATGAGTCATCTCAGAAAGTGGGGTAGCAAGCTTACTGGAAAAAAATACAGTAAAACTACCTGCTGATGTTGAGGGTGTATTGGAATTTTCAGATCTTTAATTCAAAATGAAACCAGAGCACAAATCAGCACCCCTGAATCCAGTTGGCTCAGAGGCACTGGTAAGACTCCTGGAGGCACTCAAACAGCCACATGGGTCATGGGAAACCCAATAAAGTGAGACACCGCCGTGCAGCGGCTTGCTGGACAGCTAGCCTCGCCACAGAGAAGGCTGAGCTTTGCCATCAGCATGGGCCAGGAGCTTGCACAACTGCAATTTTAAATAAAATCACAGGGTTTTGAGAACTGAAAAGAAGTAATGGTTTTAAGTTAAATTAGTCTGAAGTTCACCTGGAAAAATAAACACTTACACATCCATCACTTATTCCATCATTCCAAAAAGTATTTGCTGAGTACATGGACATTTAGGAAAAGGAGTTTTTCTTTTCCTGATAAAAGTAAAAAAAAAAAAAACCTTTTATCCCACCTTCTAACCCTGCAGGCTCTCCGAGGTGGGGTTCGAGATAGCTCTCATCTCTTCAGAACCCTTTAGCAAGGCTTGCGGTTCTATAAGGTAAGGAACTCCTCAAGTCCTTTATCCTGTAAGATTCCTTGGGGTCCTAGAGAGAGTGGGGCTGATCACAACCAAAGTTCCAAAATAAATGGTAAAATAGCAGAGAATTAACCATATACTCTGATATAGGCTTTCTAGATATTATCATTAATTCGTTCTCAAAAAGCAACCTGTGAGGAGACTTCTGGAAAGATGGTGGTGTGATCAGGGTGGTGGAAATCTCCTCCCAAAACCATATATATTTATGAAAATACAACAAATACAACTATTCCTAAAAGAGAGACCAGAAGATACAGGACAACAGCCAGACTACAGCTACACCTGTGAGAACTCAGCACCTCACGAAGCAGGTAAGATACAAAGCCGCAACCCGGCGGGACCCGAGCACTCCACCACCCCAGTGCACCAGGAGGAGGAGAGGATTGAGAGCTGGAAGGGAGTGGAAGAACAGGCCCGCGAAATAACCAGCCCTGGTGATCTGCATGGGGCGCACTGACACATATCGCATGGTGTATCGGAGATTAGAGAAAGAGAAGGGCAGGATCTGAAACAGAGACCATGAGCGGGTCCTCTCAGCTGGCTCCCCGGGACAAAAGAAAAGTGGGCGCTTTTTTAAAGTCTTAAAGAGACAAGGGCCCAACAGCGGAACAAAATCGTCCCACCACACTCAGCCCAGCAGGCTTGAAGTCTTGGGGAATTTCAGACCCCTTGGCTGGTGGCTGGGCAAAGCAGATGCGCCAAGGCTTCCCATAGAGATCAGCAGCCTGCCATTTGTTCCCTCCCTGGCCAGCGCCCCAGACGGATCTGCCACTGCTGCGGAAGAGCAGAGGGGCAGCCCAGCCCACAGCAACCTCACAGAATCTACTCCCAGCAGGCGTGTAGCTGAGCGGTAAGAGCCCCAGAACCAGGTCCAGAAGGCACCAAGGGGACCAGAACACACCCAGCATAACTGCAAACCCCCACAGTGCTATAGGCTAGGCTGAGGGCAACTCTGCACACAGGCAGTTCAGGGGATTATCCAAGAGACTGCCCCTCGGTGTGCAGGAAAAGAGCTCAGGCCCGGGAGAAGGGCAAGGAGAACAATAAGCAGGAAGGGACTTTGTTCTCCCAGATGACACATGTGGCACCTACCAGCAACCAATTCTATCGCCATGAAAAGACAGAGAAATATGGTAGAGACTAAGATCAGCCAGACAACCCCTGGCGCCTGATGGGATGGACATGCACAATCTTCCTGAAAAAGAATTCAGAATAAAAGTTATAACCATGCTGATGATTCTATAGAGAAATATGCAAGAGCTAAGGGAGGAAGTGAGGGAAGTGAGGAAAGACAATGCAGAAATCAGACAAGTGATCGACGGGCTTAACAGCAGACTGGACGAGATGCAAGAGACTGTTAATGGAATAGAAATCAGAGAACAGGAATACAGAGAAGCTGAGGCAGAGAGAGATAAAAGGATCTCTAGGAATGAAAGAATATTAACAGAACTGTGTGACCAATCCAAATGGAACAATATTCGCATTATAGGAGTACCAGAGGAAGTAGAGAGAGAAAAAGGGATAGAAAGTGTCTTTGAAGAAATAATTGCTGAAAACTTCCCCATGCTGGGGAAAGAAATAGTCTCACAGTCCACGGAAGCCCACAGATCTCCCAACACAAGGGACCCAAGGAAGACAACACCAAGACACATAAAAATTAAAATGGCAAAGATCAAAGATAAAGACAGAGTATTAAAGGCAGCTAGAGAGAGAAAAAAGATCACCTACCAAGGAAAACCTATCAGACTATCATCAGACTTCTCAACAGAAACCTTACAGGCCAGAAGAGAATGGCATGATATATTTAACGTAATGAAACAGAAGGGCATTGAACCAAGAATATTGTATCCAGCACGATTTTCATTTAAATTGGAGGAAGGGATTAAACAATTCCCAGACAAGCGAAAGCTGAGGGAGTTTGCCTCCCATAAACCACCTCTACAGGATATCTTAAAGGGACTGCTCTAGATGGAAGCACTCCTAAGGCTAAAAAATGTCACTAGAGAAAATAAAATCATAGCATAGAAAGCAGACCATCCAAATAGTAGCTAATGGCAAAGAATAAAACACATAGAATATAAAGAATGGAGGAGGAAGAATAAGAAGGGAGAGAAATAAACAATCATCAGACTGTGTTTACAATAATTTAACAAGAAAGTTAAGTTAGACTGTTACATAGTAAAGAAGCTACCCTTGAAACTTTGGTAACCACAGTCTAAAGTCAGCTATGGCAATAAGTACATATCTATCGATAATCACCCTAAATGGACTGAATGCACCAGTCAAAAGACACAGAGTAACAGAATGGATAAAAAAGCAAGACCCATCAATATGCTGCTTACAAGAGACTCACCTCAAACCCAAAGATATACACAGACTAAAGGTGAAGGGATGGAAAAAGATATTTCATGCAAACAACAAGGAGAAAAAAGCAGGTGTTGCAGTTCTTGTACCAGACAAAATAAGACTTCAAAAGGAAGAAAATAGCAAGAGATAAAGAAGGACATTACATAATGATAAAGGGGTCAGTCCAACAAGAGGATATAACCATTTTAAATACATATGCATGCAACAGAGGAGTGCCGACATATATGAGACAAATACTAACAGAATTAAAGGAGGAAATAGAAAACAATACATTCATTTTAGAAGACTTCAACACACCACTCACTCCAGAGGACAGATCAACCAGACAGAAAATAAGTAAAGACACAGAGGCACTGAACAACACACTAGAACAGATGGACCTAACAGACATATACAGAACTCTACACCCAAAAGCAGCAGGATACACATTCTTCTCAAGTGCACATGGAACATTTCCCAGAATAGACCACATACTAGGCCACAAAAAGAACTGCAGTAAATTCAAAAATATTGAAATTCTACCAACCAACTTCTCAGATCACAAAGGTGTAAAACAAGAAATAAATTGTACAAAGAAAACAAAAAGGCTCACAAATACATGGAGGCTCAATAACATGCTCCTAAATAATCAATGGATAAATGACCAAAAAGAAACAGAGATGAAACAATAAATGGAGATTAATGACAACAATAACACAAAGCTGTAACTTCTGTGGGACACAGCAAAGGCATTTCTAAGAGGAAAGTATACTGCAATCCAGGCCTATTTAAAGAAGGAAGAACAATCCCAAATGAATAGTCTAAAGACACAATTACTGAAATTGGAAAAAGAAGAATAATGAGACCCAAAGTCACCAAAAGGAGGGACATAATAAAGATCAGAGAAGAAATAAATAAAATTGAGAAGAATAAAACAATAGAAAAAATCAATGAAACCAAGAGCTGGTTCTTTGAAAACATAAACAAAATAGATAAACCTCTAGCCAGACTTACTAAGAGAAAAGAGAATCTACACACATAAACAGAATCAGAAATGAGAAAGGAAAAATCACAAGGGACCCCACAGAAATACAAAGAATTATAAGAGAATACTATGAGAATCTATATGCTAACAAGTTGGAAAACATAGAAGAAATGGATAACTTCTTAGAAAAATACAATCTTCCAAGACTGACCAAGCAAGAAACAGAAAACCTAAACAGACCAATCACCAGCAATTAAATTGAATTGGTAATCAAAAAACTACCCAAGAACAAAACCCCCAGGCCAGATGGATTCATCTCTGAATTCTACCAGACATATAGAGAAGAAATAATACCCATTCTCCTTAAAGTTTTCCAAAAAACAGAAGAGGAGGCAATACTTCCAAACTCATTTTATGAAGCCAGCATCACTCTAATACCAAAACCTGTCAAAGACCTCACCAAAAGAGAAAATTACAGATCAATATTCCTGATGAACATAAATGCAAAAATACTCAACAAAATATTAGCAAACTGAATTAAAAATACATCAAGAGAATCATACACCATGATCAAGTGGGATTCATCTCAGGGATGCAAGGATGGTACATTTGAAAATCCACCAACATCATCCACCACATCAACAAAAAGAAGAACAAAAACCACATGATCATCTCCATAGATGCTGAAAAAGCATTCAACAAAATTTAACATCCATTCATGATAAAAACTCTCAACAAAATGGGTATAGAGGGCAAGTACCTCAACATCATAAAGGTCATATATGACAAACCCACAGCCAACATCATACTTAACAGTGAGAAACTGAAAGCTTTTCATCTAAGATTGAGAACAATACAGGGATGCCCACTCTCTCCTCTGTTATTTAACATAGTACTGGAGGTCCTAGCCACAGCAATCAGACAAAACAAAGGCATCCAGATTGGTAAAGAAGTCAAATTGTCACTATTTGCAGATGACATGATATTGTACATAGAAAACCCTAAAGACTCCACTCCAAAACTACTAGAACTAATATCTGAATTCAGCAAAGTTGCAGGATACAAAATTAACACACAGAAATCAGTTGCTTTCCTATACACTAATGATGAGCTAACAGAAAGAGAATCAGGAAAACAATTCCATTCGCAATTGCATCAAAAAGAATAAAATACCTAGGAATAAACCTAACGAAGGAAGTGAAAGACCTATACCCTGAAAACTACAAGACACTCCTAAGAGAAATTAAAGAGGACACTAACAAATGGAAATTCATCCCATGCTCTTGGCTAGGAAGAATAAATATTGTCAGAATGGCTATACTACCTAAAGCAGTGTACAGATTCAATGCAATCCCTATCAAAATACAAACAGCATTCTTCAATGAATTGGAACAAATAGTTCTAAAATTCATATGGAACCACAAAAGACCCCGAATAGCCAAAGCAATCCTGAGAAGGAAGAATAAAACAGGGGTATTATGCTCCCAGACTTCAAGCTCTACTACAAAGCTCCAGTAATCAAGACAATTTGGTATTGGCACAAGAACAGACCCACAGACCAGTGGAACAGAACAGAAAATCCAAACATTAACCCAAACATATATGGTCAATTAAAATATGATAAAGGAACCGTGGATATACAGTGGGGAGATGACAGCCTCTTCAGCAGCTGGTGTTGGCAAAACTGGACAGCTATATGTAAGAGAATGAAGCTGGACTACCGTCTAACCCCATACACAAAAGTAAACTCAAAATGGATCAAAGACCTGAATGTAAGTCATGATACCATAAAACTCTTAGAAAAAAACATAGGCAAAAATCTCTTGGACATAAACATGAGCGACTTCTTCATGAACATATCTCCCCGGGCAAGGGAAACAAAAGCAAAAATGAACAAGTGGGACTATATCAAGCTGAAAAACTTCTGTACAGCAATGGACACCATCAGTAGAACAAAAAGACATCCTACAGTATGGGAGAATATATTCATAAATGATATATCCGATAAGGGGTTGACATCCAAAATATATAAAGAACTCACGCACCTTAACAAACAAAAAGCAAATAATCCAATTAAGAAATGGGCAGAGGACATGAATAGACGCTTCTCCAAAGAAGAAATTCAGATGGCCAACAGGCACAAGAGAAGATGCTCCACATTGCTAATCATCAGAGAAATGCAAATTAAAACCACAATGAGGTATCACCTCACACCAGTAGGGATGGCCAACATCCAAAACACAAAGAACAAATGTTGGCGAGGATGTGGAGAAGAGGGAACCCTCCTACACTGCTGGTGGGAATGCAAATTAGTTCAACCATTGTGGAAAGCAGTATGGAGTTTCCTCAAAAAAACTCAAAATAGAAATACCATTTGACCCAGGAATCCCACTCCTAAGAATTTACCCAAAGAATGCAACAGCCCAGTTTCAAAAAGACAGATGCCCCCCTATGTTTATTGCAGCACTATTTACAATAGCCAAGAAATTGTAGCAACCTAAGTGTCCATCAGTAGATGAATGGATAAAGAAGATGTGGTACATATACACAATGGAATGTTATTCAGCTATAAGAAGAAAACATATCCTACCATTTGCAACAACATGGATGGAGCTAGAGGGTATTATGCTTAGTGAAATAAGCCAAGCAGGAAAAGACAAGTATCAAATGATTTCACTCATATGTGGAACATAAGAGCAAAGAAAAAAAAAACTGAAAAAAAAAAACAGCAGCAGACTCACAGAACCCAAGAATGGACTAATAGTTATCAAAGGGAAAGGGACTGGGGAGATGGGTGGGAAGGGAGGGACAAGGGGGAAAAGGGGGCATTATGATTAGTGGACGTAATGTCGGGGGTGTGCGGGGAGGGCTGTAGAACTCAAGAGAAGACAAGTAGTGATCCTATAGCATCTCACTATGCTTATGGACAGTGACTGTAATGGGGTTGGTGGGGGGGACCTGATGAAGTGGGTAGTTTAATAACCATAATGTTGCACATCTAATTGTAGATTAATGATACCAAAATAAATTTTAAAAAAAAGCAACCTGCAAGACGGGCAATTTGATTCCCATTGTATAAATTAAGAAACAAAGCTATGGTAAAGATACAAGGTGGTTTGACCCCAAACCCTAAACTCAGTTTGCTTTCAAGGTTCTCCTATGATTCTGACTTCGGTCACTCTCCCACTTTGTCCATGCCTGTTTGCTCTCCCTCTCTCTTTCCAGGGACTAAATAATACTCACCAGTTGCTCTTTTGTTTCTCCATAGACCTTCGTGTCCCTTAGCTGCTCTTCCTTCTCAGTGCCCTCTGCCTCCTCACCCGCTCTTTTTGCCTTTGCATTCCCTCAGGAAGGCCAAACTTGGTGGACTGGAGAAAAGCATCTTTTAAACTAATTTCGATTAACATTGAAATTATTAATATTTGCCTTCCTCCCCACACCAAAGTATTTTTAAAATACTTGTAAATTATAAAATCCTGGGTTACTTCTTTAAATAACTTCTAAAATTATAAAGATAATCATTATTGAAAAATCAGAAAAAATATGGAAAACTTACCAAAAAATACAAAATCCACCATCCAGAAAAGAAGAGCGAATAAGATATTTAATACCTTCTTTCTCATTATGTTTATGTATCATTTTACATAATTGTTACTGTTCTTACTACACAACTTAGTGTTTCGCATTTTCTGTTTAACAATGATGTAGATCAATCTTCAATTGATAGAATTTCAAGAAGTACGGCCATGCGAAGAATTTCCCAGGTAGAGCAACTATATATGCACTTTCTTGGTGCAGAGACACTATACAGTAGTGAATAGAAGCAGATAGCAGCACCTAGGCCCACCTGGGCACCAGATCCAGGTAGAGAAGTCCTTGGTGGATTTCTAAGCATGTTCTCTGCCCTGCCCAGTCCCTTCTGCTCTTCCATGGCTGACTCTAATGGTGGCCTACCTACTCTTTCCTGTTTCAGTCTGTTTCTTAGTCCTTACACCTGTCATACTTGAGCTGACCAGTACAGTCCCCTTGCCTTTCTGGTCCTGGACAATGGTTGACTGCTGGGCCTGCTGGCATTCTACTTCAATCCAAAACTTAAACATCCTTGTCCACCAAACCCCAGTCATAGGAAAAATCACCTCCTATCTTCTTTCCTTTCTTCTATTCTCTCGTATTCTGAATAAGTCCTTCCCCACCATGGGTTTATATTTTGGGATTTGGGAGGAGGGGTGGTAGGTGAACCAGATTAGCTGAGCATTCAGCAAAGTTGACCCTCTCCTAAAACATATACTAAAATTTGTTCACACCAACTTCTTCTTTGGCCTTTCTTGTTTCTGGATTACATAGCATACATGTTCCCATTTTGTGGTCCTCTGCTCACAACTTAAAGAACTCAGAAGGAACTCTTGCCAATTCAAGATAGAAATTTAGGAGGGGTGTATCCAAAAGGCCCCTCTTTCCACGATGTTTGGGGAACACATGTTCCCCAGACTATGAAGGGAGAGTCAAGTTCATTACAGAGTACATTTTCTTTAAAGCACGTTGTGTACAAAAAGCATCTGGAGGCCTCCTACTGTGAGAAGGCTTTGGATAGGCACAGAGATTTCTTAACCAGTTAAGCTGTATAGCAGATGTAGGGCTTTCGTCTTAGTATCAACCAAAAAAAGTACTGGCATTTCACATACCCTGTTGAGTGTCAAGTGACACCTACCTAGAATGCTTAATTTCATTATTCTCACTTGTTAAAGGGAAAAATACAAAATTCTCTCTCTGTAGCAGAGCAACCTAGTTATTTGATACTTCAAAATAGTTCAGATTGTATTTTGTTTATAAATGACTCTTTGATCTCAAAATTCAAATGCCTTGAAATACCTTCAAATACTTTGCCAGGCATTTGTTCTGTTCTTCCTTAAAGAAAGGGTGGTAAATGGTAAAGTCAGTGGAACACATGGTAACTAGCTACACTTCATCTTATTCTTATAATTATAGCATATCTTCATAACTGTGTGTAGCTTTATCTCATAAGATTCCCATAATAACATTATTAAGGGTATAGATAAGAAAACATGCTCATGGAGCTAAATAACAAAGTTGCTCCACTACTATGTGGCTTAATGAGAAACTAGGTCTGCTACTCTACTTATCTTTTAAGATCTCACACTATCTCATAATCTATTCTACTGGCCACAGACGAAGAGAGGACACTGGATGGGCTGGAAGAAATGTACAGTGTCAAATAAGTTTGAGAGAAGTACAATGAACATTTATTTTCATGAAACGCCTCCATCTTTATTTTAAATATGTGCTTCTTTACATTTTACCTGAAGTCTGTAAAAAGTTTTCACTAATTAAAAGCATCCCAATTAGGAAAATACAATTCTATTTTACAGATAACCCAGACCAGGAGTCACTTACTATTTACCCTGAATTATTGGATTTCGTAGCACTTTAGATTCAGCAGTTCTGTTGGCAGTATCCTCATTTTGGTATTCCAGCCTCAAAGGATTCCATGCAGCTAGTGAGGCAAGTTCCTGCTTTCCTGAAACACCACGTGCCCCTCCAAACTGAGTGCTTGCTCTTCCTCTGATTTCTTAACATGGTTTCTAAAGATCTTAACCACAACTGAATCAGAACTAACCAGGCTGTAATTTCCTGGTATGTCCCCACGGCCTTTCTTTTAAAATAACACACACACAAAAAGTGGCCTTACATTGGCTGGTTTCCAGTGTTTTCAGTGTTTCAACTGGAATAAACTGTAAATATCTCTGAAAGTTACCCTAATTTCTATTCATTTCTCCTTTGGAGCATGTTCTTGGTTGTTTGTGATTTCATCCCAGTCTTACTAACTTAAGGTGCTTTTAATTTTTTTGTGTGTTGTTTCAAAAAAAGTTCACCAATACCGTTTGTCCATAGCTGTTTGTCACGTATCTTCTTTTTCTTTAGTGCCAGCACATTGTAAAATAAAGCAATTCATACTGAGTGTATGGGCCAGAAAGAGAGAGAACTGTTCTGCTTTTACATAAAAGATGTGCTAAAACTATCCAAGAAAATATGTGCTGGTTATTCAATTCCCAAATTAAAAGCAGTCAGACTATATTTGGATCTTTTCCTAAAACCTATGCAAATGTTCTGAACTTGATTCAGAGGCACAGAAGATTAAGAGTTAGATTGGCTGATTATTTAAATGGATAATTTTTTTGTATTATAATAGTTTTTCACCTATTTTTTGAATTTGTTTTCTTTCAGCTGAATTCTCAATATATTTTCAATATTTGATTCACAATGAAGTGTTTGGTTTTAAATAAACATTTACAATTAATACATAAGATAGAAGTTGGAATTAAAAAGAATCAAAAATGTGAATGATCCTGTAATGTTCAGATAATTATTAAATTAAAATATGAGATCAGAATAGAAACCAAGCAAGTTATTTTAAAATTACAGTGAACATTATGAAAATATATGTGCCCAATGCCTTGTTTCTCTAAATGTTTGTTTCAATAAATGTTTGTTAAGTTAATGAATTAACAACAGATTGATAATGACAGAACTAAAAATGCAAGGCAAATGTTGAGATAATGAGGCATACAAGGAAAATTCATTTCTAAGCAAAAACTCTCTTATTCAGATTTTAAGATGGAATAAAATCTAACTTGGGATTAATTTAAATGAAAGAATCGTATTTAGAAGTTGTGAAATGCTAATTTAGAGAAATGTATTAAATTTTCTTTATGAATGTATGTTTGGAAGTAATCAACAAGGTGTTTCCAAATAGACAAAAGTTTTCAAACACATTCATCTTATGTACAGAGGCAGGCCTCGTCCATGAGAAATTCATGTGGTAAAGGCTTCAAAAGCATAGCCCAGACTAAAGTGTTATAAATTATTAAAATTAGTGGAATCTGAAATAATGATATTTTTACTGTATTTAGCAACTGGAACTGTATAATTTATCATTTATTTTTAAGGAAAATTTTAATTCATTAAAACAGGATCAAATATATAGGGATATGTTTGTTTCACTGGGGAAAAACGACAGGGGCTTAAATGTCTTAGTTACTTCTGTTCCACCTTCTCCCTAGTATTTTCTATAATTACTGCTGTGGATATTTTTTAAGCATTCACTTTTAAATACAATTCCAAAAAATTCAACATAGAAAATATAAAGCACCATTTGGGTTGTACAGATGTACGCAGCATCATTAGCATTTGAAAGAAAACATCTACACAGATTTCACACTGATGTTAAAAAACTGAAGAGACAGTTACTCCCCTTGTAGGAATCTCAGAATCTCACCCTGGGCTCAGGAAAGAGGAGGAAGTCAGGTAAAGTCCTCTCTTGCCCATCCACAGCATGGTGTCCCTCTTACATACTTCCTACTTCGCTTGCCGCCAAACTTGCTGGCTGACAAGCACGAACCTCAATTGTTTCAACTGACCTGTTGGGCAGTGTTGTTGAAATGAGCATAAATTACATCATCCCTCAAACAACTCTCTTAATCCTGCCTTTACCAAGCGTATTTTCTGGAGACAATTCCGTTCCAGTCCGTTTTTCTCAATTTAGTTAGCATTTATTCATATGGTTTCAAGTCAGATTTCAGGCTGGTGTTTGGGGATGAAGATATCAAATTAGATTATATAATTATTGGCTCTTAGTTGCTCAAAGAGTTCTCTTATGCATTTATTACTTATATATATATAATATACAACATATATTTTACTTATATATATAATTTATATATATAATATATACTTGTATGTATATATATTATATACATATATATATAAAATTCAAGCCCTAATTCCTTAGGACTCTTGAATTTTCAACAAACAAATTAAGATTATTCCCAAAACTTCAGAATCTAGAGCTGTATTATTATAGTTTACATTTCAAAGAAATGCTGAGCAAAGTTAACAGTGCAGAAATATTTTTAAATCACTGCTAACTTTAAAAACTTTTCCTGGGCTGCCAGGATATTCCATTTATTTTTACTTAAAATCTGTTAACTGACATCTAAAACCTATTACAAACAATTCCTAACTTAAAATAGGTGGCAAACAAGTAAATAAACACTCAACGTGTCAGGTACATTTGTAGGTGTTGTGGGAAAGTGCAAAGCAAATAAGCGGCAGGAATTTTTGCAGAACTCATAGTCTACCTTCTTTATAATTCATATTCCCATGTGACATTGGAATTTTAAAAGGTAGGAAAAGATCTTTCTATACTAGTTCCAAAATTTCCAATTTTAATTCTGCCAAGTCTTAACATCCCTGAGGATTTCTGAAGATACAAGTCTCCTACATATGATGAAAAGAGCTTCAGTAAAGAGAAAACTGTACTGTCAACTGAGTTCATATATGAACTAGAATTATCTGGGAAAAATTTGCCATCCCAATAAAATGCTATATGGGGAATCTCTTTGAAAATTATAAAGCTCTATACAAATATAAGGTGGCATTATTTTTTTCTACAAATACGCCATCAAGAGTCCATTCAAATAGGAAACACAGATTCAGGGGTCTTGCAAATGTGAAAACCCACTTTTTCTTCTTCCATGAATTAATTTTGCCTTTTCCATGTAAACGTATAAAAACTGCGTACATGTAAATCCATTTCATACATACACATGCACACACACACACACATTACATATGTATATAAGAAAGTATTTGGCTTTCCAAAAATATTTCATCATGATTTGAGAATAAGAAAAACATCTCCTACTTTGAGTAATGATAATAGCAAATGGATTTGAACCTGGCATAACTTTACTAAAAGTATTAAAAAAATTTTTCTTTCAGATGGAATATGAATCTTTGGAAAACACACATTGATTTCCATAGGCAAATGAAATGAAAAATTTACATGTAAAGAAATAATCAATAATCAGACATAAATATGAATAGAAGTGATAGATTGCTGCTGGTATGTTCAGATTACTAAGAAGGTACAGATGTAGCCTATTAATAAGTACTCCTATTGCATACTGAATAAAATATTTTAAATAGACCCTACTTTGTGGGTTTTTTCCCATTTTTACTTTATTGACTCCCTGTCTGTCCTTGGTTCCCTTCTTTGTTACTAGTCAAGCTACCATAAAAACAATCTCAGACCCATGTCCTGAATATTGTCATATTTCTGCCTAAAGGAAGTTATTTTTAAAGGGTTTGTCTCTGAGAAAATATAATTTCTCCAATAGATCTCTGACTAGGCCTTTCCCTAAGAAGTTGAGGCAACAGTTAAATATGCAAAGTAACACTTTGTGGTAGGTTTAGGAAGAGAGGAAGTACCCCGGCAGAAACCCGGCTCCGTATCATTCCCTGCTTGCTGTCTTCAGAAAAACCCACCAGCATACAGTACCTTCTTCTCATTTTCCCGTCGCTGTTGGTCCTTAACTTTAATCTGAAGAAGCTGAAATTTCAAGAGTTTCCCTATCAGTGGTAAGGTTATTTTCTCCCCACTGTCCATGATTGCCTTTGCTGCCATTAACACCTGTGAAGAAACACAATTATTAGGATAGTGGCATTTTATAACTTTTGGTGACAGCTGTCAGTGATGAAAGGATGAGATGGTACTTCCTGCAAAGGTCCCTCACTGCTAGCCAGAATTCTTTACATAAATTGGGTTGTCTGAACATAAACCACTTTCTCCAGTAAGGCAGAGAGCACTTTGGCAATGATGCTAGGCTTAGGCTCCTCCAAAGGGGCAGAGGAAAGATACGCAGGGCTCCGTTTAGGATGACTGATAGGTCAGTTTCACGCTACAGAAAGTCTATTGTTTGGCACAGTCAGTAGTCCAAACTGTCAAACTTTGACTTATTAGGACGTTATGAATTAAATAGGGTTTTATAATAATGGAAACGGTTATGTTAGCAATCTTTTATTTCTTGGAGACCAAATTCAAATGAAAGATAAAAGCTGCTTGACATAGGCGCCATATGAATGTTGCTCCCCAACTTGCAATTTAATGTTGATCCTGTTGGTATGCGGCCTAATTGGGGTGAAATGAGGTTATTGAGTTTTCTTTGGGTGACGACAACCACTAGGAACATACAGCTGTATTGTCCAGATGTGTGGCACTGACAGCCTGTTTTATGACTGTGCTTTTTACAGCTTGTTTCCCCTAAATTTCACACAACTCTCTAACATCTGGGCCCTTTTCCTTGGAGCCCTATAACCACTTTATTTACTGCAAAAAAATAAAATCACGTAAAATATACCATAAAAAGTTGTTATGTGTTTCTCTTTATTCATGTTGTCTCCCTAATAAAGTTCACCTCTGCCGGAAGCACTGTCACAAAACTAATATAGTCGAAGTATTTTTCGACTTTTGTTTTTAAGCAAGCATAAGATTTATTTATAACCTTGAGATGAATTAGGTGTTACCAAAATGTTCTGACATGTTGCTTTTCTCCCCCCTTGGAGCAATTACTCCTCTGGGCACATATGGTGTCAATTTTAGGCCCCGTGTCTCAGACAATGAGTGCGCACACCACGCCTCATCGAGCTGTGTCTTGTCTGGGGTTTGTACCAGCTCTTGGTCAGGGCCTTCCTGACTGATCTGGTTCCTTACGAATTTCACTTTTCCAACTGCAAAAGGCCCTGTGGATTATCGTGTGCCAGAATGTAACAGGACCTCTTGCAGACTGTATCAGGGGTTTCCTGCGTTGCATCGCAGAAGGGGAAAGCCAGGGAAAGGACTCTTTTAAAGCTGCTATTTCTAAAATCCAATGGAATAAACCGAGTGTCAGAAAGCTTTGTGTGTGTCTAAGCAAACACGCGCCACGGAACAGAGAATTTTGCTTTTTATGGCAGTTCTGTTCCTGCTAAAATGATTTAGGGAAAGCAACATGATGGCTGTGATGTCTGGGAGCAGGAAAACATAAGGGTACACCTGTAGAACCTCACCATTTAACGGTGACCCAGATTTAAGAGGGAAGGGGATGCTAAGGGGACAGACGGTCACATATTTACTGTAAAATGAAAGCTGTCTGATTGAGTCCAGCTCCAAGGGTAGATGTATTTGGTTTGAAATGGCATTTTTTGATACTAGTTAAAACAGTGTGCAGACAATCAGGCTGCTTTGTGACATCTGGCTCAAAATATACAAATTTAGGTTTTTAAAGCTCACAGTTATCTAGTATGGGGTGTTTCTCTGTAATACAAGTATAATGACAGTGTTGAAGGGAAATCAGCCCTGAAATGGGTTACCCAAGGTGGTGTGGAGTCTCTTTTCCTGATGACCTGTGAAAACAGGATATTTACTTATGTCTGGGGTGGTTTGGGTGAAGCCTGCCTGGCGTCATGTTGATGGATGGGATGTCTCTGGAGCTGCTTTGTATCCCCATGTCTCTATGAGTCTATGAATGTTACCTCACTGTGTTAAAATGTACTCAAAGAACAACAAAATGTCCCAAGAGAAAGGTATTTTGCAGGCTATAAAAGTTATTTCTGGTCCATCTAAAACTGTCTGTAGAGAGCTTGGTTTAAAATAAAAATCTGGCATGGCTTGCACACAGCAATGATATCCTACTGTGAAATGGGAGATTAGTGATGAGAAGTGCTGCTAGAATTGTGGGCATCCATGTTCTCATGACACAGGGACACAGAGTGAGAGTGGTGACAGGGGAAGGCAGCACAGTGGAGGGCCTGGGGACCCCTCTGCCCCCACCCCCTCAGGACAGTCCCCGGGGCACCCATAGAGGCAGACCCACCTGTGGAGAAAGGCAGGGCAGGGCAGGGCGGTGCGTGCGGCACCATTAGAGAAGGCCGCTTCTCAGCCTGCCTGCCCTCCCACTGGGTTGCTCGGAAGACATTTGACTCCCACACACACCATTTCCTTTCTATGCTTCCCAGAAAGGGAATGACGGTGTGAGTCCTTGGGATAACTGATGAAAAGGAAAGTCTACTGTATTCTAAATCTAAAGCTGAAAATTTTTATGGTATGTGGGTCACCCCCAGGAGAGGCAGAAAAAGAAAGATGTTTAAAGTTAATTTCTACTGAAAATCCTTTCTTTTACACTCCATTAATTCACAATTCCACCCAATCAAGAGCCAGTTTCTTTCACTTGTAAAACAAATCCTTGGAGGACCTTTGTTTAAAGGATAAGTCTTTGAGTGAAGAAAAAAAATCCCTGCGGAGACAGAATTTAAAGAAATGCAACTTTTCTCATAACATTCCCGAAAGGCTTCCCTTCCCTTGCCTTACTTATAGTAGCGGAAATAATCATCAAACCTTTGACCTTCCAGCATGTAAGGGCTGCCTGTCCAGCATTGAGCCAATGTGTGTGTGTGAGTGTGGGTGTGTCTCCATGTATGTACCTGTGTGTGTGGAGAGGGGAGGCAAGCTGTCAAGGGCTGGAGGTATTGGGAGGCTGAGGAATACAACAGAAACTGGGGGCAGTAGCTGGTCGGGAGTAATTAGAAACTCAAGCTTGCAGAACTAGGCAGAAAAACAGTCCTAAGTGGGTGAAAACCTGGGTACTCACTGAGGAGAAATACCAAATAAATGAGCTTGGCATGAGTCAGAAACTTAAAAAACGAGTCCTAAGAGCAAATGAGACTCATTAAAATGGAGAGAAACCGTTGCCAGGCGAGGCCTGTAAGAGTCTCCTGGACTTATTCAGGCTGTTTGGTCCTGGGAAAGACCAATACAGAAGGAAATTTAGCTTCAACGAGTATACAGCTAAGGTGGGAAGACAAGTCTGTATTTTACTGTGTGCAAATCTTATTTTGAGGGTGGATGCCCTTTGTCTGTTGGGAAGTTTGTGATTCTGAGCACACTAAGAAATAAAATCAATTCCTCTGTATCACTGACCTGACTAAAGATTTATGTCCCATTTTTTTCCTAAAGATTCGATCCAACAAAAATATACCAAGTAAGCCAAATGCTTTCCTTGCTGGGGGATCAGGCCCACCCACAGACTCTGGTACCCTCCCTTCTCTCCCACCCCTCCTCTGTGGCCCCTCCCACATGAGTAGTCAGCACAATATCTGCCTAGATAAACACTTAGAATTGTTCCACAGATTCCCAAGGAAAGGAAATGTATGCATGTGTGCAAGTGTGTGCATATACATAAACACATGTGCACACATGCATATGTACGTTTGTATATATGACAGGTGATAGCTAGATAGACAGATAGACAAACAGACAGACAGGACTTCCATGGGGTCTGCTGCCTGGTTTCCCTGATGGGCTTACAAGGAGGCATACGGAGCAGTTTGAATCATTGATGAACTTGCTGCACGTTCAATCCAGGTGAGTTCTGAGGAAGGGTAAAGATTTTGCACCTGCACTTCTCTTGGCTAGAACAGGCCAAGGGATGAAGGTGGTGGAGGAGAGAAAAGTATGGTTGTGTTGGGCAGAGAAGGAAGGGGTGATGGAAGAGGGATGAGTTCAGGGACTCCAAATAGCCACCAGTGCTCCTAAAAAAACTCTTTTGGTTTCAGGGCCCTCCTTAGGGTCCATGGTGTTTGTTATAGTGACTGTAATAATGCACAGGATATGACTTCATATTTAACCCTTTGCCCTTGGGTCAGCGATGTAGTGTTGGTTTGGATACGTAAGATCTCAGTGAACAAGAGCAGAATCCATAACTTTAACTCAGTTCAGATTAGCACAGGGTTGAGCTAACAGGTTTCTGACACACAGAAGATCAAATTCTTCATTCATTCATTCATTTACTCATTTATTCATTTGATATCACATTTTTTAGGGCACCTCATTTCCTTAATATATGACTAGGTGCAATAGTTCTTATACTTGGCAAAAAGTCCAAATAGTACCAGAAGGATGTACAATGAAGAGAAATACTTCCCGAACACCCTCTACCATTCCCTTTTTCCAGAGGTAATAACTGGTAACTAATTCTTATGTGTCCTTATGCAATTTCCTATACATATATAAATGTACATATGTATATCTTTTTATATTTTAATATAAATAGGATCATGCTTTCATATTGTCAAGTAGTTTGTGGTTTTACATACAAAGTTATCTAGGACAGATTTCTAAGACATGTATTGTTTATGTATGTATTTTTTAATTATTTGCATTCCTCTTCTATTGTATGGGTGTTTGGTCATTTATTTAACTAGTTTCCTATTGAGGAACATTTGGGCAATTTTATTTTTTTTCAGTTTTGTTTTAAATATTTATAGATACTTCCAAGTTCACATTTGAAAAGTTAGTAGCATTTTTGTTCCCACCACCACTATAAAAGGGTGTGTTTTTCCACCCCTTCATAAACACTGGGTATTCTCCAATTATTCTATCTTTGTCTACCTCAGTGCTGACAGATCTTTCTGCGATAATGGAAATGCTCTCTACCTGCACTGTGTAATATAGTGACCAACAGTCACATAGGGTCATTGAGCACATGAAAATTACTAGTGTGACGGAGGAACTGAATTTTTTATTTTATTTTTTAATTGATTAAAACTTAAATAGTCACAGGTACTTAGTGGCTACTATGTTGGTCAGGGCAGGTCTATGTGACAGTGAAAAATGAAAAACAGTTATCTCACCGAAAAGGATGTTTCTTTGATATATATTTTTACTGAAGTATAGTTGATATACAATAGTACATTGGTTTCAAGTATACAATATAGGGATATGACAATTACATTATTAAATGCTCACCCCAACTAGTGTAGTTACTGTCAAAACAGATGTTACAGAACGATTGACTATGTTCTCTATGCTATGTTGTCATCCCTGTGACTAATTTATATTATGATTGAGATTGTGTGCCTCTTTATCCCCTTCACCTATTTCACCCCCTGCCCCATCCCCTCCCTCATGGTAACCACTAGGCACTTCTCAGTGTCTATGAGTCTACTGCTGTCTTGTTTGTTTTGTTTCATTGTTTTTAGATTTCTACACATAAGTGTAATCATATGGTATTTGTCTTTCTCTGCTGACTTACTTCATTTAGCATAGTACCCTCCGGGTCCATCCATGTTGTAGCAAATGGCAAGACTTTTCTTTCTTTGGCTGAATAATATTCTGTTGTATATATGTACCACATCTTTATCCATATATCTATTGACAGACACTTAGGTTGCTTCCCTATCTTGGCTATTGTAAATAACATGCCAATAAACATAAGGGTGCATTTTCTTTTCAAATCAGATATTTTTTTTCTTTGAGTAAATTCCTAGAGGTGGAATTATTGTGTAGTAGGGTATTTCTATTTTTAGTTTTTTTGAGGAATCTCCATACTACTTTCCACAGTGGCTGCACCAAATGACATTCCCACCAACAGTGCAGGAAGGTTCCCTTTTCTCAAACATCCTCGCCAGCATTTGTTATTTCTGGTCCCTTGGATACTGGCCATCCTTACTGGTGTGAGGTGCTATCTCACTGTGGTTTTAATTTGCATTTCCCTGATGGTTAGTGATGTGGAGCATCTTTTCATGTGTCTGTTGGCCATATGTACGTCTTCTTGGAAAAAGGTCTGTTCAGCTCCTCTGCCCATTTTTAAATTTCATTATTTTTTGAGGGTGTTGAGTTGTATGAGTTCTTTATATATTTTGGATGTTAACCACTTATCAGTTATGTCATTTACAAACATATTCTCCCATATTGGGTAAGGGGATGGGCTCAGCAAATGGGTGAGCTAGCAGCTATGTTTTGAGGGAGGCATGAGGGCAAAGGAAACTGCTCTGGGGAGTAATACCTGCAATCTGTACACATGTGTCTGATATGTGTAGACATGCAGTGTGTGGCTGTGTGTGTGTGTGCATGTATGTGTCTGTGTGTATGTGCACAAGAGTATGTATATGTATATATGCACAAGAGTATGTGTGTTTATATGTGCAGTGGCCTTTGGGAATGACTGAAATTACTGAAAGATACTCAGTATCTAAAACACTGTCAAAACTGAGATTGTGGATGTGGAAGAATTAATGAAAAGAAGATTATTAACACCTGAAAGGTATATACTGCTGACTATGTAGCATTTCTATCTAATTATCCTGCAGAACACATTTTCAGATTAAATATGTATATTTTACTCATCGAAGTAAAGTGTAGAACTACATATGCCACCTTCCAAGGTTGTTGCTTGGGTAGCATCATTATTTGCTTACACATTCTGCTCTTATATATGTTTTATCTGCTTATAACATTAAAATGTCAGAGGAAGTATTGTCCCGATGTTTGTGTATGTGTGCTCTACAAAATTTTAAATGTTGTTTAGAGTGAAGGGCTGCTTTAGACAAGCCTGATTCTGCATGTAAATGTAGACAAAATGGAGTTAACACTGACAGTGACAGTGAACGACAATATATTCAGGGGCTAGTAAGGAAACGGAATATATGGTGTCCTTCTCTTGGAAACTGTTCCAGAAGAGTGTTAAATTTTGTATTCTGTCAAACCATAAACATTTTCGACAAACATCTGCTGACTCCAACAAGGTTGGCTTTTTACCTAGTGAATAAATAATCTTAGCAACCAATTATGTATACCTATATGTAGAAAAACAGCTTTAACCAATTGGAATTATCAAACAACTCATGTAAGCCCTCTGAAAGTCCCCCTTTTTGCCATTAAAAATACTAAACCCCTTCCTCTCTTGGAATAAACATTTGTGTTTCCTCCTCAATCTGTGTTCCAGATTGCAATCCCCAAGACTCCCAGCTGAATGTGACTAATTGTCGTACAGCTTCTTTGCTTTTGGTTGACATGCATATTTGATGAAAAAGATGGAAAAACAAAACAGGTGATTAGCAAATGGCTGAAAAGGACTGCTTATGTGGAGATGTCCTCACTTGAAAAGACTCCTGTTGAGAATTTTAGCTCCTTTTGTACAAGGGATGATGAACCAAACACTTGAAGCCTTAACTACTTATGTGCAACACGGTACGAAAGTTGCATTTGTATTCCAGTCTTCTCTAATACCACTGGGTATCTTAAACCTCAGAGTTTTATCCACAGCAGGGCTTCGCAGCACTGACACTCCTGGCATTTTGAGCCAGTTCCCCCCTTTTGTTGTAGGAGGTTTTCCTTTGCGCTGTAGAAAGTGTGGTGCACCCCTGGCTTCCACCCAGCTGTGCCAGCCAAAGGCATCTCCGGACATTGTTAAATGTTCCCCAGGGAGCACAGTTGTCCCTGGTTGAGAACTGCTGATCTACAGAAAGAGAATCCGAATAATGCTGATCTCATAAGTGTATTAAAATTGAATGAAATAACTCATAAAAAGATTCAGCATGGTGCACGATATATGTATAGTACACTCTCACAAAAGTCAGCTCTGAGTGTTACTGTGCTTATGTCAAGAACAAAATTGGAATTCTTGAAGGCCTTCCAGCTCAGGTTAGGGGAATAAGAAAAGGAATGGAGTTAAGAGTGTTCAGGCAGGTGCACAGTGACCTTAATTCATCATCTGCTGGTGGTGACCACCTGGCTTCTCCTTTCACTGAACCCTCTCTCTGCTCTGACAAGGGCAAATCATGCTCTGTTTAGGGAAAGACGAGATAAAAAGAGAAGGTGTAAAAACATATTTTGTTGTGGTGCAGTGTATAATGCAAGGGGGTAGAGAAAGAGGCACTTTGCTATTCTTAAGTTTTCTAAAATGGGAGATGGAAGAATTAAATGAAGAGGGCTCTGCAATTCTACAGTGCCCTTTTCCTGTTCCCGCCACTCTCTTTCCTCCCTCATTCCTTCTGCATTTACTGAGTGCCAACTATACTGCAGTCATTGCATTACTTGATCCTTTACATGTCTAGTCTATCCGATTCACATTCTTTAAGTAATGAATAATTTCCAATGAGGCATAATTGGAAAAACAGCTGGAAGGATAAGGGTAGCAGTGAGAGAAGGCAACGGAGAGGGAAAAAGAGGGAAGAAAAAGAAGGGGAATGACTAAAATGTATTTTCTCACTTGGAGCAGAGGAAAAGAAAATAATCAAGCAATATTAAGCTGTCTATACATTAATTTAAAGGTGCCTGAAGATATAGGCTCCATATAGATCATACTGTCTGCCTAACACAAATGGAATGTTATGGAAGTGCTCAGACCACAGCGTGGTGAGAAGTTCATAATGATGATAAATATCCATAGCGGGTGACTCCTAGATCATTTTCAGCTGTCCATAATTAAACTGGTATCCATCTCTTGATAATGTCAGGGCTGTAAAATAATTCCAGTCATTTGGACCCCTTACATCTGTGCTGAAATGAAATAATATTTGGCAGTAACAAGGAGTCACTGAAACTAAATAAACAACCCCTTTCAAGCCTATATAAAAGTCGGTAACATAATAACATTTGACAGGGATTAAGACTTCCTTGGAGCTGTAAGGAAGTTTCAGAAGCAGCAATAACAAATACATGGAAGGTAGGACAGATCTGTGCTTTAAAAGACATATATAATTTGAAATGTGTTGAATTTCCCAAAGGAAACGTGCATTTTGGACATCTAATACACACATGTCAAAAAGCAAAGAATTCTATCTTAGAAATGTTTGCTGGGATTACTCTTACAAAGAAGGATAAAACAAAACTTCCCTTTTTTTATTAAGGAACGTTTTGGGTTTTGCATGCTTGAAAAATCATGAATATATTTTGAAAATATATGAATATACTCATATGAGTTGGATGCAATCATAAATGGAAGAATGATGCAGAAAGTTCTTACTAATGCACTTAACTCACATGTCATCAGTTTCACCCTTGAGTCTCTTACTAACTCTCATATATGTGCATCTATTTTGCCTTAATTACTTTCATTCCTTTCACCTCTTAATCCCTAGCTCTAAGCATGTATGAGCAATACCTGATTCTATTATCATGGCAATCTTCTTTTGCAGATCAAGATCTTTTCCTTAGTCTCAAGATGCTCCCACCCCTCTGAAGTCATTGTTGGTTCTCGCAGCTTCAAGTCAATATTACAACTGAACAACCCTGCACCTTTTTTGAATCTTTCCAGAGGGATCTAGCTCACTTGTATTGGAATTATTTGTGTATAGGGTTTGTCTCCTCTAGGAGTTTGGAAGGTCAGATCCCCTTCTGATTCATTTTTTTTAAATCTCCTCACAGAACCCAATGCCTATGTCATTCAATAAATATAAGAATTGTGTCTTGGGAGTTATTGTTTGGCTGGAAGGGAAGAGTTTTCAAATTTTTACAGCTACAGTTAGAAAGAAGTAGGAATAAATTGCAAGTAAGAGTAGGTTCTGAGACTAAGTAACACACAAAAGATTGCAGAACAGCATGATGTACCAGTGAAGGAATATTCTAACAATTTTCACTACTATATATATCTGTTCTTCAGATACTCTAACTCCTTTATTCTCACCTTCCCTTCAAGGTGGGTACTCTTGTCACTTCATTTCATAGATAAAGAAACTGAGCCTGGTGATCACACAGCAAGTAAGTAGTAGGGGTGGGATTTGAATCCAGGCTACCTGGTTCCAGAGTTCTGCTCCTCATCACCTCCCAGTAGGCCTCTTCAGCCCTTAGCTGGAACTTCTGGGCTCCCATCTAGTGCTTTGGCCCCTCCCCAGTCTCCATACCCAATCTGCATCTTGGCTGGAGGGATGTACTGCTTTTGAGCGCAAGTTTTTATGTTTAAACACTCTTGATACTCTTACTAGTTTTGCCCTTATCTGATGCCTCTATTATAAATAGCTGAGCTCCTTCTTATTTTTCCCCTGAGAACTAGTGGGAACCTGAGACTCAGAACCTTTAGTCCTTAATAGCCCTGAAGGTAACAGAATATGCCACCCCAAAATATGCTGCTTTGGCATAAGTATTATTTTGAGCTAAAGACACTTAAAAGAAAACAGACCTTATTGAAATAATTCTTATCTCCCTTTAGTCTCCCTACATAGTTACATTTCCACTTTGCCTCTTTTTATTCAATCTAATATAAAGGCCTGTAGGTTTTGCCATTTTTGGGGGGAGGTCTTCATTTCCTTACAAGGACTCCTCTGCCACTTCTGTAAATTTGTATACTTTTCTCCTATTAATCTGTCCAATGCCAATTTGTTAGGCCCAGTTGAAAAAAGCCTTAAGAGGGTAAAGGTAAAAATTTATGCACCCGCCCTTACCCCCCCATATGTTTGTCTCTTGTCCTCTGGCCAGAGTATTTATCCTTGGAACTTAGAAACTTAGGCTCTAGGTGGCAGCCACCTCTATTTTCTACCCCCATTCCTTCTCCTTAAATCTTAAGTCATTCTCCTAAAATCTTGCCTCATTCTGAATCCAGTGACCCTGCTGGTCACTGACCACCCTAGATACCTGATTGTGATGGGTCCCCAAACTTTCTGTACGCTGACACCAGAGCACTACATGTGGTATTTTCCATTTGGTTTGGATACCATGTTCCACCTCCTAGGCTGAGGTTGCTAGGTGCCCACATGTCTTTCTTCCTTTCTGGAAGAATCTTTTTCTCAGGTTTTCATCCCTCTCACACTCAGCCCATGTGCCTCAAGGAAACCACAACTCCATGGGTGGCCCTGTTTGTACTAGAAATGATCCTAATCCCACTTGTCCAGGAGTGGTTCAGGATGAGCCTGGGATCTAGTTTAGGCCAGTGTGACGCGATGAGTGGTTCTGCAGGGCTGCCAGATCTGGTTTCCCTGGTCATGACAAAGCTTTGGGAGGAAGTGTGAAGGATGGGGTTGCTGCAGCCATCCCACCTCTACTGGGAAGCTGGAACCATCACTCAGATGAAGGAAGGGTTCAAAGCACTCCAGAAAGTGGGGCTTGAGCTCCTGGACTAAGCTGACCCTGAGACCTGCCCAGGCTTCTAGTTATACAAGCCACTACATTCCCCTTTGCTTAAGCCAGTTTGAATTTGGTTTTCCTGTGAAATTAGAAGGTGACCAAGCAGATACTGTTATGGTAAGATTCAGGGCTTCTTCAGGAGAGACCTTTAAGCAACCAAGCAAACTAAAACAGTGATTATCAAGGTTTGTTTCCCAGAAAAGCAGAGTCAGCATCACCTGGGAACTTGTCAGACATGCAAACTCACAGGCTCCATCCCAGACCTGTGGAATCTGGGGCTCTGGGGCAGGGGTGGGGGGGTGGGTGGTTCCCACAGTCTGCTTTAAGGAGCTCTCAGGATTTGACTAGGTTTGAGAACCACTGCTTTTTACTTGGTTCCTTTTGTGCCCTTTCTTACTAATGCACTTAACTCACATGTCATCAGTTTCACCCTTGAGTCTCTTACTAACTCTCATATATGTGCATCTATTTTGCCTTAATTACTTTCATTCCTTTTTTTTTAAGTATAGAGTCACCAAGTTGCCTATTTCAGAGAATAGACTGGAGTGGGGTTTCTGCTAATGTCCTACTGGCTAAAGAATGTATTCAGTGCCAGCACTGTCCTCTTTTTCCCTAAATACTTTGCTCCTCCATATTTATCAAAAAGTTGTAGTGTTTCTCTAGCTCGATTGTGGACAGTGTTCTTCAAGGCTATAGATGCCTCCTGAATTCCAGTCTATTCCAAACTTGTCCCATAAGAAGGGCTTTTTTCTTTAGTTTGCTTGTCCTCTCCTAATCCCTAGGACTCATTAAGTTTTACAGTAGGAATGTGGGATATTGATGTCTCCTGGCTGGCTACTGGGAGAGCCCTTTATGAGCACACGGATGCTGTGTGGTTTCCTGTAAGTGTTTCTCCAGTGTGCATTGTGGACCACCTGCTCCAGAATCCCTGGGGTTAGATACAGTTGCCTGGGAGCTACCCCCAGAACTGCAGAATCACTTTCTGGAGGGGAAAGCCTAGGAGTACGAAATTATAACAAGCATTCGAGGGACTCTTAAATGCCCTGAAGTTTAAGAACTACGGCAAAGATCATTATATATTGCCACTGTGGTGACCAATGGAGGGGTTCTCCAGGGCTCCGTATTTTCAGTGCTAAAACTGAGAGACCCTGGCACCCAGGGTTGGTCACCCTAAGAGAGCACATTCAAGGTGAGCCATCTAGAAACTGTCAGAGATACATGACAGAGTGTCTTCAGTTGACTTTACCCTTTGATCTGCTTTCCTCGGTCCTCCTATCTCAGCACTGGTGGCCCTCGCGGTGCCTCATGCTTACCCCAGTCCCTGAGCCAGACCTATGAGCAGCAACAAGGTCATTAATCCCCCTCCAGCAGGTAGCATTTGACTTGGTTATTCATCTCAGATTCCGGATCTAGTAGCCTAACAATAGATATTCATGGGACTCAGAGATACGATAACTTTTCCACAAGCACTGGTGTTAATATGGTACTAATCTTTATAGCACTGTGAATCTGGAGTCTGCTCTTCTAACCTATGTTATCTGCTTCTGTTTTTTAACTTCTAGAATTGACTAATATTTTCTCCAGTCAACTCCAGTGAAGTCCTGAACTGTAACACCAATGAACTATAAGCCAGACCACCAGTACAGACTCTTTCTTAGGCTCTCCACTCCTTACGATCAGACTCTGAGTCCCACATTCCTACTGCCTAGTGGAACTTCTGCTCCAAATCCTTTCAGTAGCTCTAGATCAGTTCCTACACAACTAGAGCCCATCTCTTATTGCTTTTCATGTTCTATCACTCCTTTTCAGCACACTCCTTCTTGGTATCCACCAAATATGCCTGAGCCTTTGCACCTGCTGTTTCCCCTGCTTTAGAGATTCTCCCCCAGATAACCACATAACTCCATCACCTTCTTCAGTTTTTTATTCAAATGTTACCTTCTCAATTTAACCTGTCCTGGACACCATGTTATTTTAGTGACCTTCCCTCCACTTCCTACCTTAGTGACACTCTATGCCTCCTTTTCTCCATGAAACTTATTACCATCTAATACATACTTTACTTTTCTATTTTTTCCTTTCCCAATTTAAACATAAGCCTCATAAGGACATCAGTTTTCATCTATTTCTTTCCTCACTGATCTGAATTCAAAGCCTAGAATATAGTAGAAGCTAAGTAAATAATTAATGAATTAAATCAGATGGTCACTGTGAACCATGCTTTACACTGCTTGATTGCAAAGTTTACCACTACTTGGAGTCTCTACTGTCATGAGTCACCCATACTTAGGTTTTCCTACTGGCCTGGATCAAATCTGAATTAACTGGGGCCTCTGGAGCGTACACTGTCAAAGTTGTTCATCCTTTCTTAGAGACTTGTTCTATAGATGGATCGTTCTTGTGGTGCAAATCCTGGTGATGTCCCCTTTTCACCATCCAACTGTCGAGATGGAGCCATTCTTGGTTATGCACTAACTTGGTTTAAAGATCCACCTTGACACTCATTCATCAGATTTTTACAGAGGACCCAGTACATTCCTCGTACTGGAGACTCAGGGACAAAAAGAGCAGCCCCAGCCCATATGACCTCTCAGTCAAGGGAAGGAGGCCAACTACAAGGTGCACAGAGCATGCCCTAGAGTATCCTGTGCGCTGCCCACCGATGGAGCTGAGTGAGGGTGCAGTGGCCCAGGGAATGGCATCTCATGCAAACTGGGAGAGGCAGCAAAGGTTTCCTACAGGTGACACTGAGTGAGTCTTGAAGGATTGGTGGGAGTGGCCGTGACTGAGGTTGGGTCGTATGAGATGGGGGAGGACAGGAGAGAGAAGGGCAGTATCCCAGGCAGAAGTACTGAGCCAGAGAGAGTGGCCTAATCCAGAACCTAGAATGTGGTTGGGAGAGGGGGCTGGGGGCTTAGGGAAGAGGAGCGGCAGGTGGCCAGGAGAGGGGAGAAGACTTGGGGAAAGTCGATACTAGAGAGGTAACCAAGGGTGAGACCACCAGACATTTTGGAAGAATTTGTATTCTACCTTGAAAGTAATGAGACAAAGTTTTAAGCAAGTCAGAGACATGGTAAGATGTGTAGAGTCTTGTGAGTTATAGCATTTTATTTATCTTTAGTGACTGCTCATATTCAGCAACAAATCCAGGCTTTATTAGACGTCTAGGGGACCCATGGCAAACGCCAAAACCCGTGAATGTGCACCGCAGAGCTTACACTCTGTACCTTCCTCCTACAGCTTTGACTGTCATTTGCCCCTAGCACTAGAGGCCCATGTGTTTGCCAGAGGTATTCTGGTTTGCCTAGAGGCGAGAGACAAAGATGTGGCCAGGTGGCATTGTCTACCTTGAAAAACAGGGGATGGTGCAAAATGTGAATGTTTTCTGACTCGTCACAGACTATGGTTACTTTGGCAGAACTCAACAGACTGAAGAATATACATATCCTGGCAGCAGAGGCCTGTGAGGGCGCCTTCACCTCTGTCCCTCCAGCACCTAGAACGGTGCCTGGCACAAGGGCACAAAATGAAAGAATAAATGAATGGATGGATGAACATTGGCAATGGAGAATGTAAGGAGAAGAGTAAGTGGAGTCTTAGCTCAGTTCTGGGTGGGTGCCAAGGGGGGTCCAGAATAAGACAGACATCTACTTGTAGAGGAGGATAGCCCTTTCCGGGCCCTGTGGGCAGTATGTGCGCATAGAGGTGGCTGTGTCTCTTTAAGTGCAGGCTCAGAGGTGACTGGGTGCTTGTCCAGAAGGTGTGTTATTACCGGAAATAGCAAGTATTGGCGAAGATGTGGAGAAAAGGGAACCCACATATACTGTTGGTGGGAATGTAAACTGGTGCTTCCCACTATGGAAAACAGCATGAATGTTCCTCAAAATTTTAAAAATAGGAATACATACTCAACAATTCTACTTCTGGGTATTTACCTGAAGAAAAAAAATTACTAATCTGACAGATAGTGCACCCTTGTGTTTATTGCAGCACTGTTTATAGATATGGAAGCAACCTACATGTCTGTCAGTGGATGAATGGATAAAAATGTGATACATATACACAATGGAATATTACTCACCCATAAAAACGAAAGAGGTCATTTTTATTTGTGACAACATAGATGGGCTTAGAAGGTATTATGTTTAGTAAGTTAAACAGAGAAAGACAAATACCATATGATTTCACTTATATGTGAAAGCCCAAAAAATAAAAAACAAACAAAACAAAAATGGACTCAAATAAAGAGAACAAATTGGTGGTTGCCATAGGGGTGGAGAGTAGTGGGATGGGTGAAATTGAGGAAAGGGAGCAAGAGGTACAAACTCCCAAATAAGTCACAGGAATGACAGTTCAGCATAGGGGGAATATAGTCAACATATTGTAATATCTTTGTATGGTGATAGGTGATAACTACACTTATGGTGATGAGCATTTCATGATATATATAATTGCTGAATCACTATATTGTACACCTGAAACTAATAGAATATTGTATGTCAACTATATTTCAATAACAAAAAAAGCTGTGTCTTTAGACTTTCCCAAAGACATCTCCGATCTCCATCACTGTGGCTGAGATTCGGAATCAGCATTTTTAATGAGCTCTCCTGGTGACTCTGACGCATGCCACTTTGAGGACCACTGATAGAAAAAGGCAAGAAGAGGAGCAAAATTGGAGGCAAAGAGCTTCCTGCATTAACCCTCCCAGATGTCTTATCCGAGGTGACTCTCCCTGGGCCGCCCGGCCCTGCAGCAGGCACGCCTTTATTAGCAGTCTTGAAAAATTTGGGCGGGGGCTTGATGATAGCTCCTTCCTTTATGTATCCCTCATAGCACCTAATATTTGTTTTGAAATCACTTGAAGCAAATATTTTTCATTCTGAATTTAAACAGTAGAGGGACCCCTCCCATTTTCAGAAGAAATCTAAAAATGAAACGACATAATAATTTCAGTTTAATGAATTCCATACTCACAAAAACAGCCAATAAAAATATGATTAAATGTTCAACCTTACACTTTTTGTTTATCAAACTAAGATTAAAAAAATACAATTTGAAGAGGGTGTGGTTAAATTGGAACTGTTAGAAGGAATGTAAATTGGCACAAATTGTCTTGAATGCATTTTGACAATATGTGTTAAGAGCTTTAAAAAGACTTATATACTTTGACTCAGTAATTCCACTTCTTGAAACTTTTCATAAGGAAACAATCGGGGCCACAACTATTGGTAAACAGTCTAAATTTAGCAAAAGGGGGAATGAGTAAATGAATTACTGAACAGAGACATACTTTCTATTATATTGACACTGAATATGGATTTAGAAAAAAGCTAATGTCATAATATATGAAAAGGACATGATACAAGCATACATAATTCCTATTTTAAAAAAAGAAGCGCATATCTCTGCATAGTGGAATATTCTACAGATACTTCTGCCTTACTTCCAGTGCTATTTTCCTACTACTATATAGGCTATGCTTTTTTTACGTTTTCCAAATTTTCTAAAATTAACATGTACTGCTGTAACTCCGGGTAGAGGGGGGCGGATATTTTCCCTGCCTGGGGCAAAGTACCTTTGAAATAGAAATTAGTCAAAGGAAGAAATAAAGTGGGAGAAATCCATTTATTGCCTACAAGCAATCATCCATTTCTGCTCGCCGGTGTCTCTGGCGACCCAGTTGCAGAAAAACAGACCGCACCCAACCTCTCCGGTCCACATAACCATTTTCCTAAAGCCTTTCCCTCGAAACTTTAGGAAGATTAAGGTATTGTTCTCACTCATTGCATCTTTTAAAACTTCTTTGTTATCATAGGGTACTATAATTGCTCATTTCCTATCTGTTTTCCAGGTTGAAGGATGGAATTCCTGTTGTTATTGGCAAATGATAAACAACCAATAAAACACAGGCTGAACGAAATAATCAACATGCAAATCACATAGACCTTCACAAACATTGTGCAGGTTGCTTCTTATAAAAGAGCACCCTGCAATGCGCAGGGTTGTCTGACATCCAGCCAGCCCCACTCTCGCCAAGTCAGGGTGCTCAGAGGTTTAGAAAGTCATGTTCTGGAAGTGCCTCATATGCCAAAGAGACTGTGTGTATAGGAGAGGGTTCATTCGTTTACCCATTGTACAAACATTTATTGTGTCCTTCTAATGTGCTAAATTTGGTCTCCAAATATACCCCCAAGTGTGCATATCCACAGGAGGTGGAAAAATATTACAACTTTCTATTAAGTGTAACTTTACTTTGCCCTTTTTAGTTTTTGTTTTGAAGACGTTCTTTGATATTTCTACTGTTTGTATTTTTACACATTTTTTAGCACAAGGTACATGGAATAAATGCTCAGTGTTTTTCTAACTGATGGGATATGTGATCAAAAGAGTTTGGGATTGCTAGCCTAGAGCACTGGAGTTTTAGTGATGAGTAACACATGGCTTCTAATGCTCATGCCATTCACTATGAAGCAGGGGGAGGCAGATACAAACAAACAACCACAACATAACATAGCAAGATGATTCTGCCCAGGGGGATTCCAAGAAGATTTCATAAAAGAGACGGCATTTGAATAGCATTATTTGGTTGATAAATGGAAACATCTAAATCTAAATTTTACATAATTCTCTTCAACTCAGTGTACTTTGCACTCACTGAAGGAATATAAAGTGAATTAAACGTTATAATGTCTAAAAGAGATGAGTTAAGAGTTAGCAAAACTGTAAAGAAATGGAACCATGTGTGTTCAGTTACAGAACAAGGTAGATGTGCTTTGAGACAGGAATCCTAGATTTCCCAGTCACTTCATAATGTCTGATCAGGATCTGCCCCACTTTCTATCTACTCTCAAAATACCCCAGATCCCAAGGGCTTCTAGAGAAAATCCTGTTACTTACTGCCAATTTACTTTTGTATTTTCCCTGTCTAATTTGGTTTATTCTTGTATTTTACAGCTTTATGCAAAGTGGTCAGTATTCTAAGTCGAGGATGTTCTTTGCCCAGGGAACGATGTGAATAACTGATAAAACTAACTCAAATTTCAGAGGCCAAATGTGTGCCTGCAGAAGCCCGGGTTTGGCACAGTTCTTTTAGAAACTGAAGACAAGGGGAAACACTTGCTCAGTAATACCATTAGAGAAAACTCCTGGAGGCTGCACTTTTGTTTAGGTAAATTACTAAGCAGGTTAAACTTGACTGTCAGATCTTGACTGTAGGGACTGTGTGTTGAAGAGGGGCAAGTCACTGAACCTCGGTGAGACTTTTTCTTCACTTGCTAAATGAGAATAGTAAGATGTCAAGCCACCTCACGAGGTTGCTGATGGAATCCAATTTGACATTGTGTGTGAAAGTATTTTGTACTCAAAAAGGCACCTTCTAAATATGAGCTGTTCTTATTATTATTCTTTTCTTTTAGAGTCCCAGCAATCGGTACTTGCCTATTTGAGAAAATGTTGTTTTCCATAAAATATTGAATCAAAAATGACTGAATGAATGTGCAAGTTTAGTTTCAACAAACATCCTCATAGTTAGGCAGAAATGGCTTTTGGTGGCTTGCATTATTACCCGAAGCCTCGACCTTGCTAATGTCTTCCCTCACTCTCCCTGTACAAATGGACATCCCCTAAGAGTCCAGCTTTATCTCTGATAAAGAAATGTATGCTGATAGGATAACAGATATAATGGGTTAACATTCTGAAAATGCAGCTTCATTTCATTTAAACCAGGGTTTTATGGACATTGTGCCTGAATTTAACTAGCAGTTTCTGGGGGTTATTTTTGGACAGGCAGGACTTGCGGCACCTCTTAAATCACATTCCGTGGCAACACCCTGCTCCACCTACATGCAGGGCAGGACTGCGTACATAAAACAGGATGCTGGCCCCGGGTGAGACCAAAGAACTCTTTTTCCCATCTTATGACTAATACTTGTCTCTGCTTTCAGAAAGGGAAAGCACCCTACACAAACCTTACCAAGCCAATACATTTTCCTTTGCTTGCTCCAAAAAAGGAGGAAAGTGCGTGTGTGTGTGTGTGTGTGTGTGTGTGTGTGTGTGTGTGTGTGTGTGTATTCCTCTAATGATTGAAGAATCCTGAAATGAACCTCTATAGGAAACCTCTGACAATGTTCTGTGGAGGTTTTTCACAGGGAATTGAAACAGTTGGCAGGAAGAAGAATTCCTTCTGAGTAAATTCAAAGCAGACATTTTACTGGGAGAAAAGCAAATCTGAAATTTGCTGTCAGTTCTTGAAATTTTATTAGTTATGAAACTAATATATTAGCCACTTTCATTAAGTCCAGATAGGATCTATCTTTTTTTCTCAATTATATTCCTAAAATGAATCTTTTGGGAATGTGATACAAAACGAACCCTTCATGAAGGACATGTGACCCAGCAGTGGTGGCCTGTGACTATGTCACATGTTATTAGATTCTGCTCTGCTTCTCTGTAGCTCCAGAAACAAATGGAAGAATCAAATTATAAGACTTCAGAATAACTAAAAGAATTAGATGTTTCTTCTGATAAGGGACATAACCTAATTAAAGATTTTTTTGATGAATGAATGAGTCCAGAGTGAGTTTGTCTTTTTCATATATATTCTTGATAAAGCTAATGAGGATAATGACAAACTTACTCGTTCGGGAATTTTTGATGTGGTACAGGGCACTACGCTGGTCATCCTGTTGACCTTGGTCACCATTGGAGTTCTACAGATTTCATGTGATTATGAACATTACAATCCAAACAAGTATGAAGGTGAAATATGAAATTTTAAAGGCAGGGGTTTATTGAACAATTTCGCTTTTTCTGGGTAAGAATTTTTGTAGCATGGTTTTCCGATGTTTCAAACTACTGAATTTGCCATTACATATATTTTATATATTTCTTGGAGCAATATAGAGACCACATTTTAGTTAACTTACATTGGCATGCTACTTAATGAGGGTTTGAGGGGTTTTGTGCCAGTAATGTGAAGAATGGGTGGATTTTTAATATAGAAATATCTATCTGAAAGCCATTTATTCAAATTGATGTTCAATGAGTGTTTAATATACACAGTAGCTTTTCAATAAATGTAAGTGAATTTCTCCCTAATAATCAATTCTCCCACCTTCTGTTTGGTTTCCTTCCCTTGTAACCAAAGTTTGAGGAAAGAGAATTTCAGAAATAGACGTCATATCAAGAAACATGTAGAAGCATGAAAATTGTTACCATACTTCAATTCCAGCAATACATTCTCTCCCTTTAAGGAAACAGGCCTCCTATATCTTTGTTGCATCTTTGACTGTTTGGGTGAGTGTTCTGCCCCTCCTCCTCCTTTCTTTCCAACACACCCTGTCTGGGGACCATTACCCTTCCGGCTGAAAGTTGTGAACAATAAGTGAGGTCAGCCACAGGGCTCAATGAAGAACAGACTCAATTGTAACCAGGGATTAAATAGATAACTTTTATATCAGACTTGCTACAAGGTATTACAATGCCATGAAATGGCAGGAAGCAAATATTGTTTATAAAATTATCGACTACGAGCTCCTGAGGGCTGAGACCAGGTCCTGAGCCCATCATCCAGCATGTAATAGGAACTCAGTAAACGTCTGTGGAGTAAGGAGTGAGCTGATACAGGTAGGTGCTACTATATCCTTTAGTCCACGGTTAGGTGGGAGATGGAGAGAAAATGCAAAAGGAGGATAACACAAAATAGGTTTGGAGGATTCTAGGATTCTACCAGGTTTTCAAACTGTTTTTGACTTATATTTATGGGGGAAAAAAATCTGTGTCGCAGATCACACACATACAAACACAGTAGCAAACAACTAAATTTCCTTGTGAACCACTGGGCTGCACCCACGGTTAGAAAACCACTGTATAGGATATGGAACCAGTAAAGGGAAAATGGAAGGGACCAGGTCTGCGAGTACCTAGGAAGTACTACTGAAGTACTATTGTTGAAATGGTTTACTCCTTGTCGTCTTTACCGGTAACTCTCACTTCATTAATAAGTTAATTCTTTCAGACAGCAAATGCCTCTTAGTACTTACTGTATATCAGCACTGAGCTAGGAATGTCAGGATATGAAAAGTGAGAAAGACTAAAAAACCTGATTTCCTTTTTGTAATCTGTCTTAGATCTCTCGCATACCTATCAAATTTAACTTATCCCAAATTGTACTTTCAAACTTTCTCCAAATTCAAACTCCAGTTCTCTCTGTATCAGAAGATATGTTCACTCAGTTTCTCAAGCCAGAACTTCGGAGTCACTCCCATCCCCTTCCTCTCCCTCACCCCTCACACTGGCGCCATTCAGCCGATTCTTCCTCCTAAATATACCTGAAGCCAACTCTCTCCACACCCACCTGGACACTCCCACAACCTACTAACGGCTCTCCTCGCTTCCATATTTGCCTTCTGCTCCATCCCTATTTATTCTTCACTCAACAGCAGGAAAATATTTTTAAAAAGAAGGAATATTGTGTCACTCTCCCCTTTAAAAGACTTTATGGCTTCCCATTTCCTATGAAGTAAAAATGCAAACTCTTTCTTAACAAGGACCTGCCAATCCCTACAGTCTGGCCTCTGCCCACCTCTCTGTCTCCCTCTCTTCACACGCTATGTTCCCGGCACACTGGCCTCCTTCATTTCTCTTGTAGGCCAAAATCTTTTCCTCTCTGCCTCAGATTCTTTGCACTTGCTGTTTGTTCTGCCTACATATTTTCCCCCACTTTTTTCATTTGGCTTTTTTTGTCTTTCAGTTTATCCCCAATCACTCAGTCTAAAGTATTTTCCCCTGTAATTCTCTCTGATTTAAAGTAGTTATTGCAATTCATAATTAGGTGTTTATTTGCTTGCTTGTTTGATTTTTGCTTTATGCCTGCCTTCCCCATTCAAATTTAAACTCTATGAGGGCAGGGAATTATATCTGTTTTATTCACCAAGATAACACTCAACCATAGCTTTGGTAAATAAGACCACTCAGATATTTTTAGAATGCATGAAAATGAAGCATTTATAAATTCTTAGCCATCGAGCATCACTTGATTTAGCCAAACCTGTGTGCCACCTATACTATGAAACTAGTATTTTTCTCTAAACTGATTGTCAAGCAAATTAAAAAAATAATAATTTAGCTTTACGCAAAGCCATAAAGCTGGGGATACTGCAAATTAGGATTCCAATTTTATTTTTAATGCACATTAAAATAAATGCCTATTTAATGGAAAAAATATCTATCAATAAGCCATCTAAAATTATCTTGTGGGAAATGAAGGAATGAACAATAACTTTAATGAATGAGGCCTGCCTTTTTTTTTTTTGGTGTAGAGGAAGCGCCAGACTATTAGTCAGGGAAACTGACACAGATTTCAGCTCTGACTGATGACTGTGAACAAATTATTTGAGGTTCCTAGGTTTTCATTTCCCCATTTACACTATGGAGGAAATACTAGCTGTTTTGCCCAGCTCAGATGAAAGTGTTAAGACCTGATGAGAGAGTGCTTGTAAATCCTTCTTTTATATAAATGTAGAATTTTATCATTATAATTATTTATTTTAGAAATGGTTACTACTGCTATTTATTCTTAGAATGTTCAGTCACATTCACTCCTTACATGACATACAAAGAAGAATGTACATTAGATTCCATGATTACATTAGTCTTCATGGCTATGAAGACTAGTGTAATGGAATAGCCCAAATACTCTTCAACCATTGATTGGCCTTTTTTCCTTCCCTTACTTACCTACCTGTTAGCTTATCTTTCATGAATCATATACCACATAGTAAAACATTTGTTCATAATGTGCATATCCATGTTAATAGCATCATTATTCATAATAGCCAAGAGATGGAAGCAACCCAAGCGCCCATAGACAGTTGAGTGGATAAACAAAATGTTACACACACACACACACATATATATACTATGTGGAATATTATTCAGCCCTGAAAAAGGAAGGAAATTCGGACACATCCTACCATATGGGTGAACTTTGAAGATATTATACTAAGTTAAATAAGTGAGTTGCAAATATAAACAAATACTAGAATGAATGGTTATTCGTTTATAAATGTAAAATAATGATGGAACAAAATTTGGAATATTGAGTTATAACAAAGAAGTACTACACTGAGACTATAAAAACAATCTACGAGTTGTTGTGCCAAAATCTGGGCTTGGGAGGCATTTCTCACCCAAAGAAGGGAAAATGAGGAGAAATCACAGTGCTGGAAATGGTTACAGGGTAAAGAGTTATGAAGAGTTTCAACTTAGCGAATTTTGTCAAGATGGGACTTGTTTATTGAGTACAGAGTTTTAGTTTTGTAAGATCAAGAAGTTGTGGTGATTGGCTGTACAAAAATGTGAATATATTTACCACTACTGAATTGTATCCTTAGAAATAATTAGGATGGTAGACTTTATGTTGCGTTCTTTTCACCATAATAAAAAATTAAAACTATAAAAAACCCCACTGACAGATGTTCCTAGTTCTTCCATGCCTCCTAAAGTATAACATTTGCTATGACTGAGAATAGAAATTTAAAATATAATAATATTAATTATAACAGCTAAACTGTAATGGACACTTACTCTATGCTAGGTACTATGCTAAATATTTTATATTTACTATACTATCTTATTTAATCATCAATACAGCTTTATGAGGTAATACTATCATCAATGCTCACTTTACAAAGAGAAATCTGAAGGACAGCAGAGTCACATTACTTGTCCAAAATTACATAGCTAGTACTAGTAGAACCTGGGGTATGTGCTGGGCGGTCTGGTTTGGATCAGTGCATCTAATCACTAGATGTCTCACTAAACTAGCAGCAGGCACTCTGGAGAGAAACTTAGCTCTCATGGATTTGCTTAAGATTTCAGACAGGCCCCTTTTTTCCCACACCTTCATCTTTGATGAAAATGTATTAACTTCCCCCTCATTTCCCATTTTTCTCTCTTCCCTCTCCCAAAGAGAAAACTTAAAGTCACCTTAGCCACGTAAATCTGAGTGGCAAGCATTAAAAATTCCCGTGGACCCAAACATTTGAGCAGAAGCCACTCATCTCAAAAATACAACTACAATTATTTGGCATGTTCTTCATCTGCAGATATGCCTACACTGTTTTCACCTGAGTAGTAGGAAAAGTAATAAACACACACAACTACTGAGAGGTTTAAAGCTTAGTTCTAATTTCTCACAGTGGCTTGTATCCAAGAAATGTTCAACCACAACAAACACTTGAAGAACCCAAATTATTTCTCCTCAGTGTTTGGGTGATGCAAGCAGACGAAACAGAGGTTTCTGAGTCAAAGAGTTACTTTACCTGTCTGAGTCCACTCTCAGTGTTTGGAAGGATCCCCTGGATGGTTATTGAGAGGATGAGGTGAGCTAATCTATATGAAGTATCCAGCATACAAGACTTGGAATAAACTAAGCAGTCAAAAAATGGTAACTAATATTATTATCATATATAAAGATGGTTTAATCGCAGTCCTAGATCCTGATTGCTTCCCTGACATCCTTCCAATTACAGTGGGTGCGGAGTGCTGAGTGTTGGGGAGTCTCCGGGACCCACCCAGCCAAGACTGTGATGGCTGCTCTTCATTACCTAAAACTTGTTTTATGCTTGTGGCTGTCCTCTGCTGATATCTGTGTCCTGGGATTCCTCATTAGATTCTTGCCTTGCCTAACAGTTTTCCCACTGACCGAAGGTCGTAGCCAGCACCCCAAGCCTTGCGTGGTATGTGTTTCCTGCTGCTGAATCCCAGGCTTCTTAGCTCGAGATTCCCCTCCTCCTTGGTGACTCCCTGGCCCCACGTGGACAACACGGGCTTGGCCAGCTGTGTGTACCCCAGGGTGGAAAAGAGCTGGGGGCATGATTTGGATATTTTTGAGTGCCTCTGCTTGAGTTGTGCTTTTCTTTGAGAACAGAACTCCAGGTTTCAGATCTGAGAGGCAAATATTCTCGCGTGGGGAACCCACTCTTAAAGCAATGAAGGCTTGAACTTCTGCCCCCCTCAGTGACTAGCTTGGTCTTGACTTTCTCTGCTGGGCCGCTCTGGCCTCCTCCAGAACTGTGGAAGCTCTGGGGTGTTAACATATCTGACTGCTCCTTTTCCCATCTTGACAGAATTCATTCAATTGCAACTCTTCATAACTCTATACTTTTTAACCATTTCCAGCACTGTGATTTCTCCTCATTTCCCCTTCTTTGGGTGAGAAATGCCTCCCAAGCCCAGATTTTGGCATAATCACTCATAGATTGTTTTTATAGTCCCAATGTAGTACTTCTTTGTTATAACTCAATATCCATAAATTGTGTTCCATCATTATTTTACATTTATAAATATCAGGTTGTATAAATTGGTTCCAGCTTTAAAAATGTTCCATCAGAGGTTATTTTCTGCTGTTTTGATAATGGTTTCTGAACCTGGAGCGCCAAGGCCCTGACACGGCGAGTCCATCCCTGAAGGGCTGATGTGGAACTGAAAAGATGCACAGACTCTAGACCTCACTGTATTCTTTGAAGACTGTACTGGCCATAATAGCTTCAAAGAATTTCAACAAGTTCCTAAGACATGACCTTCCCTTTCCGAAAACCACGTTGGCCGGGCTTGCCTTAATCAAGCTGTGCTTTTCTAAGCATCCTTTTACTTGATCTCCTCAGCAGTTTTTAATACTTTTCCTACAAGTGAAGTCAAACTAACTGGCCTGTAATTTCCTGGCGTGTCCCTAAGCTCTATGAAATAATGGCGTTAGGTTGGCTGCCTTCCAAGTCTTCCTGAATTTTTTTGTTTTGTTTTAAAACACAGGATTGAAGAGGCCAGAGAATGCTTCCTGTCTCCCCTTTCCTTCGTTTCTTCCATGACATACTGCTCTTTCTGTTCCCAGTAGATCTGCCATGTTAATAACTGGTTTCACATAGTATTTGTTCCTATCTCTGAAGCAGGAGTTTTCCATTTTTCATTTTGACAAGGGCCACCCCAAGAAAGGGGCCCTGACATTCTACTGAATGGATTGCTAATTTGAGGCACTGTTTAAGAAATTAGTTTCATATTAAGAATCTGGAAAACGGTGGCAACTAGGTAATAACTAAGTCTGCATTTTTACTTGTAAGTTATGAATAAATGTTGGAGAAAGAGCTGAGAAATATGTCTATACACCCAGGCATAGGAACTGAGGAAATGGAGCCATTACATCTGGGGCTACTAGTCCAGTGTGCTAGAAAAGTGTCTTAAAAATGTGGTGAAACTAATTAGATCTTTAGATATAAAGCTTACAACCTGTATCTTTTAAAACTGCATTTCATTCATTACTCTCAAATATAATATCAGAAAAATCTTTCCATGTTTAATATCCCAGAATGAGCTCCCAATAGAAATATTTTGATGACAAGATTATCAGTTAAAAAACAAGGTCTTTTTTTATTGACAGTGGTAAAGAGGAAAATTTATATGCTTTTTGTTGTAAAATTGAAATGTATGACAATCTTTAGGATTGACCAAATTCTTTATTATACAGAATTGATTATTTTTTGCAATATATGAGTTACCAACTGGAGCATAAAAACCTTTATTCTTTATAGATATCTGTTCCAGCAAGGTTTTTTTTTTGTGTGTGGTGACCGAATTTGTCTTTTCTGAATAAATCACAAATAGGCATGTAAACCGTGGCCCATGTGTGGAGGGAGATTCATTTCCAGGTAGTGAAGGGCGGTAAGGTGATGACCATCATGAAATGAAGAGAAACATGGAGTGGAATCTACACCTTTTAAGACAGTTGACTCTGATTTCAGATAAGTCAGATAAACAAATCCCTGCTCAACTGGTCATTTTTTCTTTTGAATTCATCAAAGCCTCAATGTCAAATTCTGAAAATTGTACATCTCTCTTATAATGCTCACATACCATGTACCAGATTTAATAACAAATGGGAGAATCTTTACATGTATGGCACACATGTAAGGGACATTTCAGTTGACTTTAAATGATCATAAATATTTTCCTTTTTAGTATTGTTCAGGAAGGGGTAACCCTACAAATGAACAGGTCTGATTCTCTACGTGGGCCATATAGCATATGCACACAAATATCTGTGCATGCTTAGCAAATAAATTTAAGTTTGGGCAAGAATCATAAAGCATGGATTTTTGGGGGGTCTTTGAAATGTTTTCTTATAGATATCCACCTTTAGGATTTTAAAGTTGTAATTAAAATATGTACAAGATTTACCTTTCCTATTTAGTTTATATTTACCATGTAAGTACATATTCAGTCAGTCTTCTTCCACCCCTATGCCTTTGCTTCCTTTTCTTAGATTGCCCTCTCCCACATTTGAGTGTCAAGGCCTACCCATCCGAGGGTGGACAGCTTTGAGCCCAGCAAAAGGGTACAGAGTTTATAGTAAAGTAAAAAAACTTGAGGCTATGTATTTAACTGTGGTTAAATCCATGTTCTTCAGTTTTTCAATTAGTAGATTTCCTACCTTCTCTATGCCTCCATTCCCCTACAAGTAAAACGGGGGCATTTATATTTTATTTTAGAAATGTGATATGGGTTAATTGGGATAACATGGTAAAAGATCAAAATTATCAGTCCCCTTTCCTTTCCCTGCCAATGCCACCTTCACAAAGCTTCTCTAGATCTCCCTGCTTCCCCCACCCTAGCTGATGGTGATCTCATCTTCCTCTGAATACTCACAGCACTTCACCTGCTCCTCATAGACTTTATTGACTGTCTTCCTCACATGTCATTCACTCATTTAACATATATTTATTGAACACTTACCATGTATCAGGCATATAAACATATACATTTTTTTCTAACTAGTTCTTACACTACTTGAGATTAGAGTCTTTATAATGTTCAAATTCCCTCCCCCTCCTTTGTAGATAGTGTTTGACATCTAGTACTTGAATAAGAATGTAGTTGTTAGTTGTTTGGTGTTTGGTAAAATACCACTGTTTGGTAAAACTGACCACTACATAATTCAGGCAGTATCTGTATATCCATTTTTATATGGGCTCACATCCTCAAATAGGATCACATGCTGGAAATTATGTTTATATGTAATGTCAGTGCATGGGATCTTTATCATCTTCATCGTCATTATTTAATACTACTACTATTACTAAAATAATGACATAATAGCTAACATCCGTGAGACTATACACAAAGGAAAATCCTCTCTTCCTGTTCGCACATGAGACCATGGAGGAGCTCCTACTAGAGCAGAACATGGTTTCCAAAAAGAGAAGGTGAATGAACAAATGGCTGCAGCTATGTCTCTGTGGAATTACATTAGCACAGGTCTAAGCAGGTTTTCAAAGAACTGTGGTTTATAAATAAAGGCTCTCTCATATATACAATACCATGGCTAGATGAAATTCTGAAGTTTCAGGGGAACTCAGAATGAGGCTGTGTGTACACAACTCCAAGCCATCCAAGTGAAAGCTTGAGCAAATCATTTAGGAATGTGGACTTTGCTAGCCCAGACCTTTCAAGTAGTTATTGGAAATATGTAATGTGATTCTGACACTATTTAACTACTCATGATGAACTGTATATAGGAAAGTTTCAGTTTAATTTGTTGCTCTTAATCGACTGTAGGCTAGGAAACCAAAAAGCCAAATTGGTTAGAAGTGTCTTTAAAGAAAGAACAACTAGGTCCTGATTTAAAGCCAATAAGAGTGTCCTACAGATAGAAGTAAATGTGAGTGCATGGCTTTACAGTATTTATTTTGAGTTCTCCCTCCAAAATGGAGGTACAAAAGGAAACATAACTCTATGAATTTCCCATGAACATAAGAAATTTTCTTAGCTTATCTTTTCCTCCCCATTGCAGGTTCCTTTGAGAAAGAAAATATAAGACTTCATAGCCAGGCTTCTAAGAGTTCACTGTGGCAAGTGTCCTAGTTAACACAGACATGCAAAACTTGAAGCAGAAATAGACGCATAAACAGGCTGTCTGCCTGCCTTGAAAGTCCATAGGTCCCCAAAGAGTTTGGCTTCAGGGCCTCCTTTATGCTCACCATTTACAACTATCTTCGGGACCTCAGTAGGCACTGCCTGCAGCTTTTCAATTCACTTGGGATGAGGTACCAGGGGACAGCATTCCTCAATGGGTTCTAAGTGGGAAAGGCTTAAGATTGTGCCCGCTTCTCCAGATGTGCATTCTGTCCTTGGCTGATGCTGATTAGGGGCCTGAATTTGTTTGAAATTCTTTACTCATTTTTGTTGCATTAATGCATGTCTGGTGCACCCAAGGTCCAGTCTCTTTCGTGCTCATCCTGCCTTCCCTTTTCTTCTGGAACCATTCAGAAAAGGGTATGTGAGTGGGTGTGGGAGGCTTATTGCCCAAATGCTCCACTGGAAGGATGTGGTAGAGCCAGATGTAAAATGGACCTCCCTGAGTGAAGGACTCACAACCAAGAGTCACAGCACATATTGGAAAGGAATGGCTTTCCAGCTCTGGATGTGCAGCATTGCGCTATCCCACATCCAAGTCAAAATGCCTGTGCCGATTAGACATCAAAACCGGCCTGTTATCATCTCTGATTTTTACTGAGCATCTTTGAAGAAGAAAGAGTCCTTTGCAGGGCTAATTGATCCCAGGCCTGAGAACTGGACATGAATTTCTATGGCTACTTCAGAAGAAAACTTCCAATAGTTTAAACCCAGGTATCACCGAATGTTTCAACTGAAGCACACACACTCAGAACATCAGAACAAAAGACAGAAGATATGTTTTTCACTCCAATAGCACACAGTAAGTTTTCCGTGATAGTGAGAGAAGTGTAGCAAGAGTTAATGCTATAAAATCCACAGTATTGTCAATCGTAAATAAATCCAATGAAACTTGTTCAGATAGTACTCAGGCAATACTAAAGAGCCCATTATGAAACCATCCAAGACCTGAGGCACATAAAAACTTTATTAGGCATCACTGAAATGAAGTGCAAACAAGTTCGTCTTAGAAAGATCCAAAAATCTTTATGCTTTCAATCTTCAGAGCCATAAAACAGAGCCTGACAAATTTTAAGTGATATTCTAATTAGTCACTGGATGTTTATAGTTTCTTCCAAGCTGTAAGTTAGCTATTAACAAGGCAGGGTGAGAGGAAATCCCCTTGTACTGGGCATGAGTTATTTTCAAAAACCTACCGGTCAGTCAGGCCAGATTTTTGTGTTAAGCATCTGCTAGTAACAGAATGGATCATTAATCTGAATTATAATTATTTTCATATTGATTAAAGTAGGATGTAAAATGTGCACAAAGGTCACAAACTGATGGAAACTTACTCCAGCTGTGCTTCTGTCTTATACAGGAAATGCTTTCTGGTGTATTTTTACATTTTTTCTTTGGTGAAACTAACACTTTATAATACAGTAACAATATGACACCCTTTAAAAAAAATACCATCAGAAACTAATTACCATGAAAAAGTATGACCCAACACTTTCATATATAAAAATTTCTGATTTATAGTCCTCAACTGGATGCAGTAGGGTATAGACATTCTAGGACAATTCTATTCGTAGAGGGGGATTTGATTAAAAAGGGAGGCAGATTTTTTAAGTGCCCACAATAAGGAACAAAGAGCTCCAACAAAGAGCAAGAATTTACTTTCAAAGAATGAATTAAAAATTTTTAAAGTAACTGTAAGACAATGACCTCATTTTTAAAAAATTGCATAACTCTCTTCAACAAGCGTATTCACCTACCTCATAATATAAGGGAGCACTACCGTCTAGGGGTTTCTTTGCCTTTTTAGATGTAGTTCCAAGAAGTGCATTTGTATCATTGATCTGTAAGAAAATGAAATTCATCTATAATGAAAAAGAGAGACCTACATAAAGAGTACTTAGATATATGTAACTTCCAAATACCTAGGTGACTTGAGGGGTTGAGAAATGATATTCATCAATTATACATATTGTCATTTTGGTAAGTTGTTAATAATTGTATGAGAATCAGACAGGACTTTTCCATGTTATCCTTCCCCCTGACCTTTGACAGCTATGTTTCTCCATAGACTTCATTTTTCTAGTTAGTTACAGACTTCCCTGCAACAGTGAGTAGTTTAGTCTTTTATTATTGAACCTTTTGTTAAATAATTCCTCCCAGAGCCTAGCGGGGAGTCTGGTATAGCCACAGAAGTTTTTGTTAAATGGACAAATGGTGAATGGGCAATATTCACAAACCAAAAATAATTCTCCCAGATGAAATGATTCAAATTTATTCTAGCTACATGTTTGTTTAAAATAGTTAACCCAAATTTACCAAACAGCCCCAGAATACTATAGTTTTACCTTTTTTATTGTTTGTTCTATTATTTTAAGACAAAGAAAGTGTCTTCAAGGCACTTAGAGATGAGAAAGGACAGGTACCTGCTGGAGGATGTCTTGCCATGATACCATACTGAAGAGTTTACGCTGAGGGACTTGAACCGCAAGCGTGAGCGCTCGGATGAGAAGATCGTCCTCAGTCTGGTTTCCAACTACAAACGCGATGGAGCCCTTCCAATCATTCTGTTAGAAAACCAGAAGAAACTGAATTCTAAGTACTCCTGGTTAGATAATTTTGTGGCAAAGCCTTTCACTTCAAAACTGGGTAATTTTCCCGTAAATCTTACCTTAAAGACAGTTGACCTTGCCGTGTATGTGATTTCCTGATGCAAGTAGCCACAAGGCGGCAGTATTGTGCCAAATTTCATGCAATTTAAAAACAGTTTTCTTGAGAAACTAAGCTTTTCATTTTAAGGAAGACAAATTTTTTAAGAAAATGACACACTTTCACTAGAAAGATGTACAAGAAAAATTTGGTAGTGGGAAGCAATAGTTCACTCATACGTTACAAATATACATGAAAATGCAACCTAGAAGGCAGAAATCTTTGTTTTGTTCCCTGGTACATCCTAAGACTGAACAGTGCTAGGAACACAGTAGTAGCTCAGTATTTGTTGAATGTTGGGTAATACTGAATGAGTTGCCAAATGGGCCTTTTATATGAGGTAAAAATTTAATCCCTGAAGTTTTTGTAAAGCACAGAACTACAGCACATATTTCCCTCCTAATGTAACACGATAATCTCATTGCCAATTCACGAATGAGTCCTTTCCATTCCCAAGAACTAGGCTAAAATATTATACTTGGACATGAAATTTTGCATCGAATAATTCAGAGATAAAGTTACTAAAGACGGTATTCTTATGCAGTAATCCCTCTTTCTCTATCATAATTATAATTTCTGTAGGGAACTAGCAGTTTTCTGGAGGACGTGAAGAATAGAATTTACTGAGTTACCCACTGTGTGGTGCTGACAGAAGTGTCTAACTCAAGCAAGTCAGGCCTAGTGCTTTTGAACACTAACAATCTCTTACGGGCATGTAGGTGTGGCTTTATGTGTTTCCTTCTGTTATATTGCATTGAAAGCCTTTTTGTTTGTTTGCTAATTCACCATAGGAAGACTGAGCAAACGTGATAAAGACGTCAGGAAAGAGATAATGAGGTAACAGAAGGGAGGGTGTCTAGCCAGGTGACCTCTCCAGGCCTTAGTTTCCCCAGCTATAAAATAAAGGACTTGGAGAGAGCAATATCTAAGCCTCCCTCAAGCTCCTCTGGGGAGCTCCGATTCGAATAGAGTAAAACTCCCTGTTGGTGGATTCCAAAACAATGTCTAAGAAGATTTGAAAAGACTTTACACACATTTAATGAAAGGCATAATTTCATGTGGTTCTCTCTGGTTTCTGTCCAAGTCATAGTCAGGGTAATGACAGAATTAGTAGAAGTGGGAGAACAGATCTTAGGGCAAATTCTTCATTACCATCGCCCAGTGAGTATCCTTAAGCTTCTCTCCATGGAAACTGACTACCTAACAAAACCCTCCCAACTTTTAATGCTATCACCAAAACAAAAGCCACACATAAAAGCATAAAAATGTATATTTTACCTACCAAGTATGTATGTGTGCGTGTGCATGCATGCATGTAGGTGTGGCTTTATGTGTTTCCTTCTGTTATATTGCATTGAAAGCCTTTTTTGTTTGTTTGCTAATTCACCATAGGAAGACTGAGAATCTGTTTTTTAAATATTCTGATTCTGAAAAGTAGGTATGAGATGTATAAGGTGTTCTTTGAAAAAACTTCCATTATGACCAAGCAGCCTTGCCCACATTTGATGCCTTTTTTTTCTTAGTCAAACCTGCAACAATAGTCATTAAAGGAGGTGAATCTCTTTCATTCTCATGATGAACTACATGTGGTTCCTGAACAGGTAATGCCTTGAAGCTCCTGTCAATCATACTTTCCAACACTGGAGGTTTTAATGACCACCTCCCACCTCTACCCCCTTATCCCACTCTCTACTGTGAATTTCCTTTTAAATATTTGAAAGCTAATGGTGACAAGAAAGGGCTGCCTCCCAGCTCTTTTGGGGACAATTCAGAAAGAGGGAATTGTAGTCCACCATCTATCCACTAGTGTCTGGTGTAGAAGACAGGTGTTCACTATTTCAGACCAGAAAAAAAGAAGGGAGGAAGAGCAAGGAACTAACAATTATCAAAATCTGCCATGTGCCAGACATATGTTATCTCATTGCATCCCTAAGTAATCCCTTTAAGTAGATGCACTAATACTCTATAGATGGAAAAACGGAGGCCTAGTGAAGTTAAACAACTTTTTCAAGGTCATTTTGGCAGAACTTCATGGAGACCACATACCTGGCTTACAATTTTGTGATCCTTTCAGAACAGTTTTGAGAGCAAGTCTGCCTTTTCCATAATCCTTAAATTGCACCTAATGGCTACTTTGGCCAGAATAAACGTAATAGATGAAGATTTATGTCACATGTTAAAGTGTATAAAACCTTCCAAAACAGATTAGGTATGAAATCCTTAAAACATCTTAAGACTACCTTTTTATCAATGATAGATTTACGAAGGCTCAAGTTGGTTAAGGAAATTCCCCCAGGTTGTTTCTCTCAAACCCAGTGTTCTCGTTACTTTGTTATAGCACGCAACTTAACACAAGATCTGTTCCTCCAGCGCGTGGCACTATACTGAAATGTCTGGGCTCGTCTCAACATGGGGAGGGGTCTGAAAAGTCCACCTGGGCCTCAGTTTCCCATCTGCACTTTCTAGACCTCCAAACTTCTGCTTTAGGAACAGGATCTAATTGGCAAAAGAGGGCTCAAAGAAGACTTTGTTGAAGTCATGGATTAGTGTCTAATCACATTGCCAGAACCCAGGTGAGCATGAAATGGACTGATCTGACGGACAGTAAGAAATGCAAACCAAGAATGCCTGCAGAGAAGGATGCACTCACTGGCATGCTGCGCTAGGGGGCAGTGAGATGCCAGGGAATGTACACTACTTGAATAATGAAGAGCAAATCATTTCCCATGTCTAATTAGGAAGAATTGTTAAATGAATGATGGTCTGCAAATACAATTTATGAATCCTTCTTTTAGTATTTCAGGATAATTATAGATTCCAAATTTCTACGAACTGGCAGCAAATTTAGAAATAGGAAATTGTTTTGGAAAAAAATCAAACACAAAGTAGATTTGGCAAAATGCTATTAAAAACACCCCTCTACCTGTAGCCTACCCAAACACGCAATTAAGCAAAGTCCTTAAATTTGAGTTCAGAAGGCATTAAGAGAAATTGAGTATAGAGAAAACAAATGTGACCGTGTGGGAGAAATGCAAGCACGGTGCGTACAAGCTGATTCAAGACACTCACGAGTCCCACAGTACCCCTACCTGTGGGGGCATTTGCATAAGACAGTTTGGGTTTAATTAGTAGCATGAGCCTGCAGAAAGAAAACCTTAACCATTTTAGAAAAACTACACTGGATGTAGCCAATGGTGAAGGAATAGGGTTTGAGTCTGGCATTCCTCAAACACCTTATGAAATAAAGTCAGCTCTCTATGGCCTAGAGGCATATCTGTACATGGTTATGGCTGAGTCTTACCCTCTAGTAGTTATTGATAAAGTCATTCAAAGGATGGAATGAAGTCATGTATGGACACAATCCATTACCTTTTATTTACTTTATCAGCCTCACCTAATTGAAGCCTGGCAGGAGGGTGTCCTAACCCAAACACATACTCTCCTAAGGCAAGAAAGTGTTCATGTAAATTCAGAGAACCCAGCTGTCTCACATAAGCCTCCTGTCTCAGAGACACAGGGTAGATTTATAACTATTTTTCTTTCATATATTGCAAATTCTCCAGATTTTTTCAGGCATTTCTATATTCTAATATACTTACAAAAACCCTTTCAAAAACAAATGAAAAGTAGCATCTGGACAATGGGAATGAGACTGTTTCCTTCTATTAGCACAAATAATTAGCTGGTGGGGAATGGCAATTGCAGGACACACATGTTCTCTCCTGCTGCCTCACTAGCACGTCAGGGGGGCCTGTTGTCCTCAAAGGGCTGAGATGAGATTCCCACAGTCCTTTACGTAGAACAGATCAGAGCCTGAGTGGTCAGCAGCTTTACTTGGAGATGTGTACAAGCCCCAAGTAAAATCAGTGCAACACTGAGTCAAGTTTTGTTAACTGCTAATACGAGGCAGACATGCAAACCTGTACTTTATGTCGGTACTCTAATGAAAGATAGGCTTTTTGCTAGGTAGATTTACTGCCAAATGGACTGGGATTTGTGGATGTCTTTCTCATACTGGGTTTTTCCTTCAAAAGGAGTCTTGGATCTCCATCAGCAAAGAAGTGTTAGTATGGGCTGCTGGCCAACAGAAGAAATATTTTTATTACATGGAATTGGCTGCTATAATTGTATTTGTTAAAAAGGGATTCTAACTTAAAATAAATTGGAAATACAGGTTGAAAAGTGACTATCTGCTACATAATAAACAAGAACAATACCAAAAAATTGGGATATGCAGGATATGCACTTACCCAACTCCTCTGTCTTCACTAAACAAATTATTATAAATCCTTCTCTAATTATAGGTTCCTCACAATTTATTACAAGTCCTATAGTTTGACATATTATCATCATGCTGTTATAAGTGCTCCTTATTTAGGAATTAGGTCACATGGTTGTTGCATTTTCTCAACGAGATCATAAACTCTTTAGGATCAAAAATTATGTTTTATACATTTTTGCACCTCATGGTGCCCAGTAGCAAATGGGAAATAGAGCACGGCTTGATGTAAATATCTGTTGATCCATATTTTAAAGCAACTTGGAATAGGCTTGGACACTAAGGATTTTGACCCTGGGAATCATAAAGTGTTAGAATATAGCATATCAGGAAGCTGTGCAGGGTTTTTGGTCCACAGCCCTGAATTCCTTTAGAAGGAAAACAGACTATATCTGATGTAACAGGGTCCATACCAGGGGGTCGCTAATGGGGTCTTGGGGAGTTAGGCCCTGAAGTCATTCTTTTGCTGCAACAAGTTCCTGGGAGTGACTCAGATGAGCAATCAGACGCTCAGGGAAGGAGACCAAGCTTCCAGATAGTAGGGAAACAGCCAAAGACTCACATACAAACATGCATTGACTATAAAACCATTTCTCCCATCGCTTTCTTCATTCCTACTTTCTCCCATGCCTCCATCAAGGGGGACCTTGATGTCCTGCTCTTCTTCCTCTCCACCGACTGCCTGTAGGCTACAAGTTCTGTGATCGCTTTCTCTTTCAAGTTGCCTTTGAAATTCTTATGGACCTGACTTTATGATGGGTGAGTATCAGGGTTGGGTGGGAAGAGAAGGAAGACACAGAGAAGCTGCACATAATATGAATAGTTTAGGTCCAGAGTCTGGGAGACATCCAAATCTGAACTTGACACCTGTCTCCTGTGGCAGTGCCATGGCCCCCTCCACCCTAATCGGCTGACCTCCGTCCAGGAGTGGATCTTATTACCCACAGCTCTTCCTGACTCTGGTCAGTGAGGTCGCATTGATAACTTGTAATTCAGCATGGTAGGAGTACGGAAACTACAACAATGCTGAATGCTACAAATCAGAGCTTTCCTCCTGGAAAACAGGTTATTAAACATTTACCAGCTCATCACAGGCCCCATCCCAGGAAAGCCTGTGAGACTGACTTAGAGACGATTTTGAAGGAAAAAGCCAGGATGTCTCTGAGAAAACATTGAGAGCAGAGCAGATTCCATCTACCACAGGCCCCCCTCCAAGGTGAGCTCTGCAGCAGTGGGCTGTGGGAGGTGCTTGTGTGCTGATGCTGTTTCAGGTGGGACCCAGCCTTCATGCTATCCTTCAGAATGGGATCTATGCAAAGCAGGTGACAAGCTAAGTAAAGAGAGGCCACTGTGGAAGGAGCAACCCACTCCAAGACTCTCCTTTCCTTCTGACTATCTCAGTGATCTCTTCCCCACTCAGGCTCTGGGGCCACTACTGTGGGAGATCCCTGAGGACCCCTCACCCACAGGTGACAAGGCTCCCTCACTTCAGTGACCCCTTGGAGAAACACAGGTCCTGGTGACACAGTGATGAAGAGTCTGGAGGTATGCTGCCTGGATTTGAATCTCGATGCCCAGTTGTGTGTCCTTGTTATTTACCTTTTCTGTGTTCGTGTACAAATGGGGATCATGACAGCATCTACCTTGGCGATTGTTGTGCAGAAGGAATGAGAAAACCTACAGAGAGCCTTTCTGAGCACAGCACCTAGGAATAATCATAGCCATCATCATAGACATAATTTTGGGAGGGGCTTCTTCTCTTGCTAGTCATTAGCACAAACATGGTTATTCTATAAATGCTGTTTCAAGTGTGAAAAGCCTCAAGTGTGAAGAAAAAGCCAAACAGAATACCAACAGTTGTATCATGAAAAGCAAAATGACAATTTGTAAAATAATTTTCCCTTTGATAACAATAAGCTTGTTAACTAACATATTTCTAAAACAAAAGCATGAACCTCCTATGTTTAAAGTTCTAAAGGTATATAAGTTTCAGAGCTGTGGGAAAGAATGTGGGTGTGTCTAAGTCATTTGCTTGGTGCAGACCAATCAGACACATCCCCCCATCACCAGCTGCGGAAAGACGTCAGTTAGGAAGAAGTACAAATGAGAAGTACAGAGGCTGACTAAGCTGCTGAGGGGCTCTGAGCCAGCCGCTCAGAGGGCTGGGAGAAGACAGCAACACCTGACCAATTTTCAGTAGAGATCAGGACCTGCTTACCTAACTTAAAAAAAAAGAACAAAGATCAAATGTTTGATATTTGTATTGCCAATACTAGTCTAGTTCATTTTATAGAAGCAGACCTAAAACACAGATGTCAGGAAGATTCTTAAAAACAAAAGCAAAGCAATTAAACTTTATATCTAATAGAGAGCCTCAGGGCACTCCTTTCTGCAGACAAGACAGGCTCCCTAGCCTGCGGCTGCATTCTGGCTCTCCAGAGTCCCTTCTAGGTCTTTCCAGTACCCACCATCCCCTTCTCCTCGGTAGAATGAAAGTTACCCACATCACCTTCTGTTCAGCTCAGAGACTTAATACTTTACTTGCTAATTGGATAAATAAATATATCCCATGGCTTTAGTGACTATGACCACTTTTAAAGTATTGTTTTTCTCTCCAAGCTGTCTGAATTTTCAAAAAAAGAATCCCAGTGACTCCTGGACTAACTTAAGGGATGCCCTGCTAATGAGGGCATTTTAGGCAGTGAGAGTGAGGCCAGAGGCTCCCCTAGAATCATACCACCTAGACAACTTCCCACTTTGCCCATGTGTCTGGAATAGAGTAGCATTCAATAAATGCTTCTTGAACGTAGCAGACAAAACCACACCCTAAAGAGAATTTTTACACATGCTTAATATGACAGTGCCAACTAAGTATGTGGCTTTTTTTAATGTTTTCAGTTATGAGTATGATTAAAAATTTTTTTTATTTTGGTATCAATATACAATTACATGATTTTTCTTATGTTTTCAGTTATAATAGTACCATTTTTTATTTTGGTATCATTAATATACAATTACATGAGTTGAGTATGTGGCGTTTTATCAGATACACTCAACACTTTGGAAGGTACCATGTCTCTGAATCACTGAGCAGTTGGATTCAAGAAACAGCCTACTCCTTTGATGCTTAGACAACACTGTAATGGCCTGATGAGAACTCAGCAGCCTAGAAACATCTTAACTGTGCATGCACACACTATCTCACTGGTTTTCCTTGTCTTCATAAATATCAAACATGAACACTAATTAAAAATCATTGAATTTCTGATGTAAAGACACAGAGCTCTGAAGGGGCATCAAATTCTGCCTCTGTGGTTTCTTAGCCTAATGACACTGGACTTACCTTTGTGACTCAGTCTTCTCATTTATTAAAATGGATCTAATAATACAACATGCCAAAGGTTGTTGCAGGGCTTAATGAACAAATATACCTACCATCATTTTGTAAATTGCACAGTACTGTGCAAAGTTAAAATATGAATATATGCAAGGGAAGTGTTCTAATTTTCCTTAGTAAGTTCTGCAAAAATGGATTAAAAGAGGTGACTGATTCTATAATTTTGAGTTTGGGTATGTCCTAAGGATCTTCTTTGGACAGTTCAGCCTCTGAGCTTAGACTGTTTTTCTTTTGTTTTTAAGAGCCCTTGGCCAATCCTACCAATCTAGCACATGAGCCTAATTCAGTTTTGCTCCATGCTTCACAGAGCTTTAAGACAGCTATTAAAACACCACATGGAAAAGCTTTGCAGGGAATTCTACTCCACAGAGAAACCACAGAAACCACTACACACCTTCACCATCTCCCACCCCCAACCATTGGCTAACATTACGGCTCTATTATGTTAGTAAAATCCAACCAGTTTTATTGCTTGGAGCAAAGTCTGAGGTCCAAAATGAACTTCAGAACATAAAAAAGTAAGGCAAACCTCAAAAGGAAACAAGCTTCTTTGGGTTTTCAAACAAATATTACATATCAGAGGCATTCTTCTAAGGGAGGAGACCAAGCAAAGCCAAAAGGAGTCCTGCTAATTGCTCCACAAATGTAAAACTGGAATCAGGGACTCACCCAAAGGAACGAGATCTCTTTTCATCATCAGATATTAAAAACTACAACCTTTCATCAACTCCTTCCTCAGACATGAGACCCTCTTGAGCCTTCCTTAAGTCCCTTCAGTGTCGAGTTACTATCTCCCACATTAAAAATGAGACATATTTTCAAGATTCAGTATTAGCTTATTAGTTATCCTATTGTAGCTCCATTTTTCACCTTCCTTTCTCTACTTGAAATGTCATTTATCCACTAAGCATTGCAATATGTTTCATGAATCGGTATAGCCTTGGCACTTGGGCTACCCAGAGGAAAGAGATGAGCAACCAATACTCTTTCTAATTATCCACCCAGAACCCATAGCTGCTACTTGGTAAATAATGTTAATGGACAATGCATTTTCTTAAAATTAAAGCTAGTATCCTCACTTATCATCTGTAACTATAAGGCCACTGATAGAGTTTAATTCTTACATTCATCTTGAGTGAGTGTAGAGTCCCTAAGGAAACTCCTGACTACCACAAGGATACAAGACTGTCTTGATTATAAACACCGTGTCCTATTCTCTCCAAAATACAATAAAAAGTTCAAGAAATGCCAATATTTTGGCCACCAAATTACATCTCCTATATTGTCTCTAATACTTGGAGGCAGGACAAAATTCTTTTTCTGATTATGTTTTCTGATTTTTAGGTCTAAATCTATAGGCTCCAAATTACAATGTGGGAAAGAAGGGGCATCCAGATATGGTCCTGGGACAGTGCCAGACCTTCTAGATACTTGTCTATCCAAATACTTCTTTTAGCAAGAAATGTGCCAGGCAACCTGTGCCCTGCCTCAGTTCAATAAAAAAGAGTAGTCATTCAACTCAACAAGCATTTATTAAATTAGTATGATTATATGTCTGTGACTTAACAAATTGTAAAGATACACAGAAAGATAGGAGTTTGAAAGTGGGCAAACAATGGTTCTGTTTGAAACTAAGTCCCTTGTAAGACCTTTTCTTTATGCATGCTGTTCAATCACGTCTGTCGCTCTGGCCCACAGGAAGTTAGGATATGTGGATCTCCAGAGCTGGTGTGCAGTGGTCCTTTTTCTCCCCAGCTACCCAGGACCCAGGAGTTGTTCAAGGAAGGCAAAAAGATGTGGAGACCTATCTCTGAGTGAGGAAGGTAGAGTGGGACTCCCAAACTGACAAGTGAAGGGAAGAAGTGTTGTCCAGTGTCCATCAGTCCTAGCAGGGCAGATCAGAGTGTGGATTGGTACATCTGAGGCAGTTCCTGAGATCTTTTTCCTAGACTGTTCGTAACTTCCTTCAGATCTCTGCTCAGCTATCACTGTTTTAGGGAAGAGTTTCTTAGGAGTTAGAAAAGAAAGTGAGATGGAAGAGAGCTAGGAGGGAAGGTGTCACCGAAGTCAGGGGAGGAATGGCTTATGTCCTCAAAGGCAATTAGGAGGTTACCAGTGACCTTAGCAAGAGCAGTTCTACTTGAATGAAACAGTTTCCTGATCATTCCTTCACTCCTGCCATCCTATACACGCTCATAATTCACACATCTCCTTGATAATACAGATCTCATTTAAGGACCATGTGACTAAATAACCTAAGTTAATGATTATGGTAAGTTTCAAGTCCTAAATCTGGATATGGTTATTAATTTTCTCCAGTGACACAGGTGCATGGATTCTGTTTATTGGTTACATCAGGGCAGTAATTCATTATAATTATTCCTCTCCTACTGATTCCCTAACAGAGTCTTATAATTGCTCTTTCAGTGGTGTAATATGAAGAGTACTGGATTTGGTATCAGAAAACTTGATTATTAATCCTGGTTCCAACCGCGTGGTCCTGGAAAAACGCTCATGTACTCAGAACCTGGACCTTAATAAAATAATACAATAAAAAGTTATTCAGTCATTCAACTAATATTTTTTGAAGTGTTACTATGTGAAAATATTGGAATGGACATTAGAAATAGAATACATAGGCATAAGGCATAATCACTATTCTAAACAGCATGAGTCTGGGAAAGGAAATACACAAATAAAGATGAAAAGTGATTACACATAAAACTATTTCCTAACTATAATTGCCCTAATTTATTCACTAATAATTTCACTATGCCCTAATTTATTCACTAATAATTAACATTTACTATGTGAGTACCTCTGTTTTGTGTTCCACCCTAGAGATGGAAGATGCAAAGATGAATACAATAAGAGTAATTAAAGGAAATGAACTAAATCTGTATAGATAGATTTCAAAACATAATGCTGAATAAAAAAACAAATTGCAGAATTAGTAAGTACAAGATAGAACCATTTGTATAAAGTTCTAAAAATCATAAGTAAACAATACTATATATTATTTGTGGCTATAGATAAATAGATACATAGATAGGCTGAGAGGACATATCTTGAGTTCGTGACAGTGTTTGCTTCTGAGGAGGGAGAGAAAGGATGTGGATAAGGACAAAGTGTTCAATTTTTTTTACAGTGTTTATTTTTTTAAAAGAAAAAGTAGCAACTCTCAATTTCTCATGATGGTACAAATGTGCTTGTTATATTATCCTTCCTGTTTGTCTGCATTTAAAAAAGTATTGGCAAGAAGTCTCTGCTCTCAAAAGACCCACAGTCAGACAGGAAAGGCAGATATATGGACAGTCATAACGTAAGACAATAGGCATCTAACTAGACCGCATCTCTCCCTGTGTCTTTGGGAAAGCTTCATGGGCAGATGCCATTTGAAGAAATAGTGGAAGGAATTCTTGTGTATGTTTCCTGCTTGTCCATTTTCTGTCTACACATAGCCCTACTCCATCCTCAGAAGAGCAAGGCTTTCTTGCTTAGGTTTCCTCCCCTTTCCACATTTTCAATCTCAATGCATCTTTCACTGGTCTCAAAAACTTTTTCTTGGGCTGAGGAAGAGATGCAGATCTCTTCTCTACTGAACTAGAGCAAATGACCCACTTTACTTTGACATATTTATACAACTGTGTTCCTTCAATTCTCCCATTTCTCCCTCTCTCGTTTTCAATCCCTTCCTCCCCTTTCTTCCCTATCCTAGTACATAGATAACTATCTTCGCCTAATTCATCTTCCCACTAACTGCTTCCCATATGATCCTCTTTTCTTCATAATCGAACTTCCCAAATCACTTGAGCTAACACTTGAGGATCCCACATCCTGATAAGTCACATGTCCTTAAACCCTATAGTCTTGTCTCCACCTCCTTCCACCACCATTATCACTCCCTGCCCCGCCACCCACTCTCCTGAAATTGCATCCTTAAAGATCGCTGATGATGTCTTCACCACCAAATATGGCTGTTTTGTCCTATTGTCCCTAGGTCTCCATAGATGGGTTGTTTTAACTACCATTTTGTGCCCTTCTTTCTGATCTTTCAGGACACTACTCTTTTTCTGTCTCTAGTCCTTTGGATGTTCCTTCTCTGATCATCAGACTCTTTCTTTTCTTTCTTTCTCATAAATGAGGATTTGTTAGATATTGCACAGTATTCAGTTCTCACCCTTCTGTTCTCCTAGCACATACACCTTGTGGGATACTGTAGCCTCTCCCAGGCACCCACTATCCCTACTCTACTGACAATCCCTAAGTCTATGTCTCCACTGCTATAGTACACATTTTTATTGCCTGCTGAACATTTCTACTCTGATGTTCTACCACCATCTTAAACTCAGCATGTCTAAAAGCTGAGCTTTTCATCTCTCTAAACCCTAAAAACAAAACAAGACAAAACCTCTCCCATCAAAAATGACAAAAATCATCTAAGTTCATTCTCCTGAATTTGTCAGTTTCTATGACTTTTCATTTTTCCCAATCATCATAACTTCGAATCTTCTCTCATTCTCCTCTTGGATAGGCAAACACAGTTTCCTTCTTCCCAGAATTTCTTGAATCTGTCCCTTTCTTTATATTTTCATAGCTAGTCTCCCAGTTCAATTTGTAACTAGTGCATATCTGGGCTACAGAAAACATCTACAGAGTCTATTCAAGCCTATAGTTTCTTCCATTTCCAACCTATTATTTTTTCTAAGACACCAATTTCATCATTTCACTCTTCCTTCACAGAAAGTATTTTAATTTTCTAACTCTTAGACTCTAAAGGGATAAGATAGAGCCTAAACTCCAAGGACTGGAATTCAAAGCCCTTTACATTTTCTTCCTCACATATATTTAATGCCACATCTCCCATCGCTTGTCTAAACTCTCACTGCTCTGTGTAAATTCTTGAGCCTTAATTTCCTCATGTAAATGTGAATAATATTTTTAGGGCCATTGTGAGGCTTAAACATAGTAGTGTGCATAAAGCATCTGACACAGCGTCTTGTTAGTGGTAAATTGTATATCACAGACATGTCATGTGTTGCCTTAGCTGTCTGCTTGCTCAACTAGGTCCTTTTATACAGAATGCCTTCCTTTGAGGTGAAAACCCTGCTTTATCTGTGCCTTCCCTAAAAATCCCAGCCCAACGGTGATCTCTATGTCCTCTACCTACCTATGAAAACTCATTGTCAGTACTGTACTAGTAATATAGTACATACATTGTGGTGACTATATTAGTGTATGTCTAAAACTTTAGTGTGCTTGCTAAAGCACAAATCACTGGGCACCATCCTGAGTTTCTGATCAGTAAGTCTAGGGCAGGGCCTGAGAACTCACATTTCTTCTAAGTTCCCTGGTGATGATGTTGGTTTTGGTCCAGGGATCATACTTTCAGAACCACTGGTGTCTCTGTCTTCTCTGATGGTAAGCTCCTAGGTGGCAGGAATGCTGTATCATTTGTTTTTCCACTGAGCCGTCCTCCCCTTTCTACACACTCTAGGTAGTACTTGGGACAGTAGTTTAACATGGAAGGAACAAATGTTTTTCACTTCAATTTAATTATTTAATGAGGCTGTAGTAAAACTCCATATTCACTAGCAGGTCACACTCAGTCTTAAACCATTTCCAATATATAAAAATCTACTAAAAGAGAATGCCTTAGTGATGGCAGGTAAACAATGTACTATTTATTTATAAGGAAAAACACATTAGATATAGAAATAATCAGACAAGTCTCAATTCTTCATATTAATGGAGAGGTATACGGACTCTAGGAGTTTAAAAGAAAAAAAAAGGAAAATTACTTTTATTTTCCTTTGGAATGCATTTTTAAAATTATATTTTGGGATGGGCCCACCTTGCATTCTGGAAATTTATGATGCTTTAAATAATTCCCCCATAAAGGGATATTTCTGTGTCAAGAACTACTTTCTGATCCCTCTGAAACCTAGTATGGGTTCAGGGAAGGAGGATTAGGAGGGTGTCAGTATCAAAATACGACAGAGGAAGAAAAATGGGGAGGACTTTTAGAAGATAATAAAAGGGTAATTTTGCCCCCAAACCTGGGAAAGATAATGGTTAACAACCTAATAATGGTCTACTCTCCTTGTGACTTATCTGTATCTCAACTGTTCCTGGGCTGATGGCATGTCACATAAATAGGCTCTTGTTCCACTGCTGACCATGTTTAATGTTTGGAACTGGCTAGTGGGTAACATCTATTATAAAGACTTTCAGAAGGAGATGTAGAAAGTCATCCATCTTTCCTTGCTTAACTTTGTTTTAATCCCACTTTTTCCAATCCAAGCTAAGGTGAACAATCTTTCCTATTGAATTAATTCAAAACACTATTTCAAACACAAATGTTCTGTTTCTACATGTTTGTTTGAGAACGTTCACTGACCATATTGTTATGACTTAAAAAACTTTTCTAGTAGCTAAAATTTGAAGTAGAGAGGAAACTTTCAATTTCCTTGCTTTTTGCTGGAACACTGACATCCATAAAATAAAAATAATTAGAGATGGTGGTGAGGTCAGCAAACAGAATGTCACCCAAGAAGCTGAGAGCAGACTTCCAGTGAAGCCATCACTGGATAAGTGAAAGTGACTCTCTGTGAAATATGCCATGGCAGGTGAACTAAGTTCTTCAGTTGCTTTGATGATGGTGCCAGAGGTCGAGTTCCCATGGGGACTTCACATGACCAAAAGTTCTGCTCCATATGACCAAAATCTTTGGTCTCTAGACATGATTGCTCTTGATTATTATTATTATTTTTTAATATAATTTATTTTATTATCATTAATTTACAATTACATGTGCAATATTACGATTATTAAACTACCCATTCATCAGGTCCCCCCACCAACCCCATTACAGTCACTGTCCATCAGCGTAGTGAGATGCTATAGAATCACTACTTGTCTTCTCTGAGTTGTACTGCCCTCCCGTGCCCCCAAAACATTACATCTGCTAATCGTAATGCCCCTTTTTCCCTCTTATCCCTCCCTTCAGCCCATTTTCCCCAGTCCCTTTCTCTTTGGTAACTATTAGTCCGTTCTTGGGTTCTGTGAGTCTGCTGCTGTTTTGTTCCTTCAGTTTTGTTCTTTGTTCTTATACTCCACATATGAGTGAAATCATTTGATACTTGTCTTTTTCGGCTTGGCTTATTTCACTGAGCATAATACCCTCTAGCTCCATCCATGTTGTTGCAAATGGTAGGATTTGTTTTCTTCTTATGGCTGAATAATATTCCATTGTGTATATGTACCACATCTTCTTTATCCATTCATCTACTGATGGACACTTAGGTTGCTTCATTTCTTGGCTATTGTAAATAGTGCTGTGATAAACATAGGGGTGCATCTGTCCATATCAAATTGGGCTGCTGCATTCTTAGGGTAAATTCCCAGGAGCAGAATTCCTGGGTCAAATGGTATTTCTATTTTGAGTTTCTTGAGGAACCTCCATACTGCTTTCCACAATGGTTGAACTAATTTGCAGTCCCACCAGCAGTGTAGGAGGGTTCCCTTTTCTCCACATCCTCGCCAACATTTGTTGTTGTTTGTGTTTTGATGTTGGCCATCCTCACTGGTGTGAGGTGATATCTCATTGTGGTTTTAATCTCCATTTCTCTGATGATTAGTGATGTGGAGCATCTTTTCATGTGCCTGTTGGCCATCTGAATTTCTTCTTTGGAGAAGTGTCTATTCATGTCCTCTGCCCATTTCTTAACTGGATTATTTGCTTTCTGTTTGTTAAGGTGCATGAGTTCTTTATATATTTTGGATGTCAACCCTTTATCAGATACGTTTTATGAATATTCTCCCATACTGTAGGATGTCTTTTGTTCTACTGACGGTGTCCTTAGCTGTACAGAAGCTCTGCAGCTTGATATAGTCCCACTTGTTCATTTTTGCTTTTGTTTCCCTTGCCCAGGGAGATATGTTCATGAAGAAGTTGCTCATGTTTATGTCCAAGAGATTTTTGCCTATGTTTTTCTCTAAGAGTTTTATGGTTTCATGACTTACATTCAGGTCTTTGATCCACCTTGAGTTTACCTTTGTGTATGGGGCTAGACAGTAGTCCAGTTTCATTCTCTTACATGTAGCTGTCCAGTTTTTCCAGCACCAGCTGCTGAACAGCTGTCATCTCCCCATTGTATATCCAAGGCACTTTTATCAAATATTAATTGACTGTATATGTTTGGGTTAATGTTTGGATTTTCTATTCTGTTCCACTGGTCTGTGGGTCTGTTTTTGTGCCAATACCAAATTGTCTGATTACTGTGGCTTTGTAGTAGAGCTTGAAGTCA
>JAVSCE010021678.1:0-17096 GCA_032199065.1 Smutsia gigantea | reverse complement strand
AGAAATAAGCCAGTATTATTATTGAATAAATAGAAAACCGAAATGTGATGTGCATCACAGGCAATCCGTAAGAGATTGCCAAGACAGAAAGGAACTTCCCTCCTCATGTGGCCAAGCAAACACAACCCAGTACACATGTGATTTCAAGATAAACAATCACTAGACCTTAAGTAAGAGGACCTGGTAACACCTTTGGCCACACAGTTCATCCTAACTCTGTCATAGTATTTGGGGAAAGTCTCTATGTTTGCTTTATCCAGAGGAGAAACAAATTTCTTGTAAATCTGAGCAGGGATCTAGGGAAGTTAGACTCTGAGGCTATCTAAGAGAGAGGTATGCTGTCTCCCTTCATATTTGTATTTCAAAATGATGGCTCTGAAGTCCTTAGGAAATGAGACCAGCAGACACTTTTTTAGTCGTTATAGAGATTTACATACATTTGAAAAGGACAGAGAAAGAAATTCTGACACAAAATAGAGAAAGTGTCTTCCCTTTTTTTCAACAGGGAGAAGTAAGCTTCTTATTTTTAATTTATATTTGCCCTCACCCACCCACAGGAGCATGGAAATAGTATAGTTTTGCTATAGTTCCTCCCCTTTTAATCATCTGGAAAGCCTTCCAAGGGTGCTACCTATTTTTTTTAAAACAGTGTTTTGAAGTGTAATTGTCATACAATAAACTGCACATATGTAAAGTATGCAATTTGATATTTTGACATATGTATACACCTGTGGAACTATAATCACAATGAAGGGAGTTAACCACAATAATTTTCATGACCATCAAGGTTTTTTCCTGCCTCCTTGTTATTTCTTCCTTCCACCCCTCTGGTACCTCCCTCTTCTGGCACATGCTGTTCTGCTTTCTATCACTACAGATTAGTTTCATTTCTAGAGGGCTATCTAAATGAAATTACTCAATGCTTACTGTTTCACGTCTGGCTTTTCACTCAGCATAGTTATTTCCATGTTGTTAGAGGTAACAGTAGGTTTTTCATTGCTGAGTAGCATTCTTTCCAGTACATACCAGTTTGCTAGTACATTCGCCTATTAATGGACATTCAGCCTGTTTACAGTTTTTAGCTGTGACAAATAAAACTGCAATGGGGAGTGTATGGGTACCAGGTTTTGAAAAGATATATACTTTTTTTTTCCTGGGGTAAGTACCTGTAAGTGGAATGACTAAATACTATGGTAGTGAAGAGTAACAGAACATACCATCCTTAAATATGCCGCTTTGGCATAAGGATTATTTTGAGCTGATTATTCCAGAAAAAGCAGACACAGACACAAGTAGTTCTGAAAACACAGAAGTTGCCATTTTGTAAGGGAAATTTACATTTATAAAGAACCTTCCATTGGTAAGGATTTCTGTCTCTCTTCCAGGAAGGGAGGGATGAGTCTAAAATTATAAGAGTTTTATCAATGAAGAAGGCACTCACATAAAACTGCACAACAGTACTGCCCCTGTGTAGCATGGTTTTACAGGTAACTGCCCCTTAACTGGCGCCCCTCTCTCACACCTTTCTGCCTTTCTTTTTCACTGGAGATGGTACCTAAGCTGGAGCTCCAAGCCACTGTGGAGAGTTACTCATTTTTCCTTGGGTGTCACCCACATATATAGAGGTAGACATGCTGCTACATTTCATTTGTTTTCCTCTTGTTAACGTATCTTTTATTATCGGAGTCTTAGCCAAGAACTCAGAGGGTTGAGGAGAAATTACCTATCCTTCTCTGTAGAAGCATATGCTTAACTTTTCAATAAACTACCAAACTGTTTTACAGGAGCGTCTATGTCATTTTAAATGCCCCTGGCAGCCTCTCCAACACTTAGTATAATCTGTTTCCTTTTCTTTTTTTAATTTTAGCTGGTTGATAGGTGTGTAGTGAATCTCATTGTGGTTTTAATGTGCATGTCCCTAATTATAGTGATCTGAATATTTTGTCATATCCTTACTTGCCATCAAAGGGGATCAGATTATGCTACCCCAAAATATGTCACTTTGGCATAAGGATTATTTTGAGCTGAAGGCAGCTGGGAAGCAGCAGACACAGGAGAAGTCTCTGCCTTCTGCTGTGCTGTCTAAAAGCAGGACATACATTTCTCTCTTCATAAAGGTGACACAAATTTCCATTGGTGAAGACATTCCAGTACCAGGAAAAGGAGAACACTCTTATCTGCACAGCACACCTCACTGAGCAATCCTTACTGACTGTACATTTCCCAGCAACTTTTCTCCACCCCTGGAGCCAAACCCTCTTTTCTTCTTCTTCACATTTACTTCTCCAAATGTATTACATTGGACTCTAGTGGGCAAGTTTAGCCCACCCTGTATCTGACTCTAATGTTATCCATATTTTCTGTGGGTTTAGTTTTTTTCTTTATCTTCTCTTATCTTCATTTACCCATACAAAAAGATTCATTGTTTTCCTTTCGCTGTTAATGTTGTTTTTATTGTGCCCAGTTATAAACTTCCTTATACACTCAGTAACCTAACTGTCCCCACCTTTATGATTCCTTGTCAATAATGCTTGCTCATACTCAACACGACCAGCAAATGACTTTGTTATAGTCATACCACACAATTACACAGTTATGATGGCATTCTATTATATCACCTCTTGTAATGAACTCTCTTTATTTATTTTTATTTTTTATTTTTTATTAAGGTATTATTGATATACACTCTTATGAAGGTTTCACATGAAAAAACAATGTGGTTACTACATTTACCCATATTATCAAGTCCCCACTCCTACACCAATTCAGTCACTGTCCATCAGTGTAGTGAGATGACACAGATTCACTGTTTGCCTTCTCTGTGCTACACTGTTTTCCCAGTGATTCCCCACACCATGTGTACTAAACATAATACCCCACAATCCCCTTCTCCCACCCTCCAAACCTGCCCTCCCACACCCCTCCCCTTTGGTAACCACTAGTTCCTTCTTGGAGTCTCTGAGTCTGCTGCTATTTGTTCCTTCAGTTTTGCTTCTTTGTTATACTCCACAAATGAGGGAAATCATTTGGCACATGTCTTTCTCTGCCTGGCTTATTTCACTGAGCATAATATCCTCCAGCTCCATCCATGTTGTTGCAAATGGCAGGATTTGTTTCCTTCTTATGGCTGAATAGTATTCCATTGTGTATATGTGTCACCTCTTCTTTATCCATTCATCTACTGATGGACACTTAGGTTGCTTCCGTATCTTGGCTATTGTAAAAAGTGCTGCAGTAAACATAGGGGTGCATATGTCTTTTTGAATCTGAGAAGTTGTATTCTTTGGGTAAATTTTAAGGAGTGGGATTCCCGGGTCAAATGGTATTTGTATTTTTAGTTTTTTGAGGAAGCTCCATATTGCTTTCCACAATGGTTGAACTAGCTTACATTCCCACCAGCAGTGTAGGAGGGTTCCCCTTTCTCCACATCCTCGCCAGCATTTGTAGTTCTTAGTCTTTTCTATGCTGGCCATCCTTACTGGTGTGAGGTGATATCTCATTGTGGTTTTAATTTGCATTTCCCTGATGATTAGTGATGTGAAGCATCTTTTCATGTGTTTGTTGGCCATCTGAATTTCTTCTTTGGAGAACTGTCTCTTCATATCCTCTGCCCATTTTTTAATAGGGTTATTTGCTTTTTGGGTGTAGAGGTGTGTAAGTTCTTTATATATTTTGGATGTTAACCCCTTGTGGGATATGTCATTTAAAAATATATTCTCCCATACTGTAGGATGACTTTTTGTTCTGTTGATGGTGTCCTTAGCTGTAGAGAAACTTTTTAGTTTGATGTAGTCCCATGAGTTCATTTTTGCTTTTGTTTCCCTTGCTCAAGGAGATACATACATTCAGGAAGAAGTCGCTCATGCTTATATTCAGGAGATTTTTGCCTATTTTGTCTTCTAAGAGTTTTATGGTTTCATGACTTACATTCAGGTCCTTGATCCATTTTGAGTTTACTTTTGTGTATGGGGTTAAAGAATAATCCAGTTTCATTCTCTTGCATGTAGCTGTCCAGTTTTGCCAACACCAGCTGTTGTAGAGGCTGTCATTTCCCCATTGTATGTCCATGGCTCCTTTATCATATATTAATTGACCATATATGGTTGGGTTTATATCAGGGCTCTCTAGTCTGTTCCATTGGTCTATGGGTCTGTTCCTGTGCCAGTACCAAATTGTCTTGATTACTGTGGTTTTGTAGTAAAGCTTGAAGTTGGGGAGCATAATCCCCCCTGCTTTATTCTTTCTTCTCAGGACTGCTTTGCCTGTTCGGGGTCTTTTCTGGTTCCATGTGAATTTTAGAATGATTTTCTCTAGTTTGTTGAAAAATGCTGTTGGTATTTTGATAGGAATTGCATTGAATCTGTAGATTGCTTTAGGCAGGATGGCCATTTTGACAATAATAGTTCTTCCTATCCATGAGCACAGGATAAGTTTCCATTTATTGGTATCTTCTTTAATTTCTCTCATGAGTATCCTGTAGTTTTCAGAGTATAGGTCTTTCACTTCCTTGGTTAGGTTTACTCCTAGGTATTTTATTCTTTTTGATGCAACTTTGAATGGAATTGTTTTCCTGATTTCTCTCTCTGCTAGGTCATTGTTAGTGTATAGAAATGCCATAGATTTCTGTGCATTAATTTTGTATCCCGCAACTTTGCTGAATTCAGATATTTGATCTAGTAGTTTTGGGGTAGATTCTTTGGGGATTTTTATGTACAATGTCATGTCATCTGCAAACAGGAACAGTTTAACTTCTTCCCTGCCAATCTGGATGCCTTTTATTTCTTTGTGTTGTTTGATGACCTCCAGTACTATGTTGAATAGAAGTGGGGAGAGTGGGCATCCTTGTCTTGTTCCCGATCTTAAAGGAAAAACTTTCAGCTTCTCACTGTTAAGTATAATGTTGGCTGTGGGTTTGTCACATATGGCCTTTATTATGTTGAGGTACTTGCCCTCTATACCCACTTTGTTGAGAGTTTTTATCATGAATGGATGTTGAATTTTGTCAAATGCTTTTTCAGCATCTATGGAGATGATCATGTGGTTTTTGTCCTTCTTTTTGTTGATGTGGTGGATGATGTTGATGGATTTTCAAATGTTGAACCATCCTTGCATCCCTGGAATAAATCCTACTTGATCATGATGGATGATCCTTTTGATGTACATTTGAATTCGGCTTGCTAATATTTTATTGAGTATTTTTGCATCTATGTTCATCAGGGATATTGGTCTGTAGTTTTCTTTTTTTGTGGTGTCTTTGCCTGGTTTTGGTATTAGAGTGATGCTGGCCTCATAGAATGAGTTTGGAAGTATTCCCTCTTCTTCTACCCCTCGGAAAACTTTAAGGAGGATGGGTATTAGGTCTTCACCAAATGTTTGATAAAATTCAGCAGTGAAGCCATCTGGTCCAGGCATTTTGTTCTTAGGTAGGTTTTTGATTACCAGTTCAATTTTGTTACTGGTAATTGGTCTGTTGAGATTTTCTGTTTCTTTCTGGGTCAGCCTTGGAAGGTTGTATTTTTCTAGAAAGTTGTCCATTTCTTCTAGGTTATCCAGTTTGTTAGCATATAATTTTTCATAGTATTCTCTAATAGTTCTTTGTATTTCTGTGCTGTCCGTAGTGATTTTCCTTTCTCATTTCTGATTCTGTTTATGTGAGTAGACTCTCTTTTTTTCTTGATAATTCTGGCTAGGGGTTTATCTATTTTGTTTATTTTCTCGAAGAACCAGCTCTTGCTTTCGTTGATCCTTTCTATTGTTTTATTCTTCTCGATTTTATTTATTTATGCTCTAATCTTTATTATGTCCCTCCTTCTACTGACTTTGGGTCTCATTTGTTCTTCTTTTTCTTGTTTCATTAATTGTGAGTTTAGACTGCTCATATGGGAATATTCTTCTTTCCTGAGGTAGGCCTGTATTGCAATATACTTTCCTCTTAGCACGGCCTTCACTGTGTCTCACAGATCTTGTGGTGTTGAATTATTGTTGTCATTTGTCTTCATATATTGCTTGATCTCTGTTTTTATTTGGTCATTGATCCATTGAGTATTTAGGAGCATGTCATTAAGCCTCCATGTGTTTGTGGGATTTTTCATTTTCTTTGTGTAATTCATTTCTAGTTTCATTCCTTTGTGGTCCGAGAAGCTGGTTGATACAATTTCAATCTTTTTGAATTTACTGAGACTCTCTTTGTGGCCTAGTATATGATCTATTCTTGAAAATGTTCCATGTGCACTTGAGAAGAATGTGTATTCTGCTGCTTTTAGGTGTAGAGTTCTGTAGATGTCTGTTAGGTCCAGCTGTTCTAATGTGTTGTTCAATGCCTCTGTCTACTTACTTATTTTCTGTCTGGTTGATCTGTCCTTCAGAGTGAGTGGTGTGTTGAAGTCTTCTAAAATGAATGCATTGCTGTCTATTTCCTCCTTTAATTCTGTTAGTATTTGTTTCACATATGCTGGCACTCCTGTGTTGGGTGCATACATATTTATAATGGTTATATCTTCTTGTTGGACTGACCCCTTTATCATTATATAATGTCCTTCTTTATCTCTTGCTACTTTCTTCGTTTTGAAGTCTGTTTTGTCTGATATAAGTACTGCAACTCCTGCTTTTTTCTCCCTATTAGTTGCATGAAATTTCTTTCTCCATCCCTTCACTTTTAGTCTGTGTATGTCTTTGGGTTTAAAGTGAGTCTCTTGAAGGCAGCACATAAATGGGTCTTGTTTTTTTATCCATTCAGTGACTCTATGTCTTTTGACTGGTGCATTCAGTCCATTTACATTTAGGGTGGTTATGGATAGGTATGTACTTATTGACATTGCAGGCTTCAGATTCATGGTTACCAAAGGTTCAAGGTTAACTTCCTTACTATCTAAGAGTCTAACAACTCACTTAATATGCTATTACAAACACAATCCAAAGGTTCTTTTTTTGTTTTTGTTTTTTCCTCCTCCTTTTTCTTCCTCCTCCATTCTTTATATATTAGGTATCATATTCTGTACTGTTTGTCTATCCCTTGATTGACTTTGGGGATAGTTAATTTAATTTTGCATTTTCTTAGTAATTAGCTGTTCTACTTTCTTTACTGTGGTTTTATTACCTCTGGTGACAGCTATTAAACCATAGGAACACTTCCATCTATAGCAGTCCCTCCAAAATACACTGTAGAGATGGTTTTGGGGAGGTAAATTCTCTCAGCTTTGGCTTGTCTTGGAATTGTCTAATCCCTCCTTCAAATTTAAATGATAATCTTGCCAGATAAAGTAATCTTGGTTCAAGGCTCTTCTGCTTCATTGCATTAAATACATCATGTCACTTCCTTCTGGCCTGTAAGGTTTCTGCCGAGAAGTCTGATGATAGCCTGATGGGTTTTCCTTTGTATGTGATCTTATTTCTCTCTCTGGCTGCTTTTAATAGTCTGTCCTTATCCTTGATCTTTGCCATTTTAATTACTATATGTCTTGATGTTGTCCTCCTTGTGTCCCTTGTGTTGGGAGATCTGTGCACCTCCATGGCCTGAGAGACTATCTCCTTCCCCAGATTGGGGAAGTTTTCAGCAATCACTTCCTCAGAGACACTTTCTATCCCTTTTTCTCTCTCTTCTTCTTCTGGTACCCCTATAATGAGAATATTGTTGCGTTTGGATTGGTCACACAGTTCTCTGAATATTCTTTCATTATTAGAGATCCTTTTTTCTCTCTGTGCCTCAGCTTCTTTGTATTCCTCTTCTTCTCTAATTTCTATTTCATTTATTGTCTCCTCCACCGTATCCAATCTGCTTTTAATACCATCCATTGTGCTCTTCAATGATTGGATCTCTGACCGTAATTCATTCCTGAGTTCTTGAATATCTTTCCTACCTCCATGAGCATGTTAATGATTTTTATTTTGAACTCCCTTTCAGGGAGAGTCATGAGATCAATGTCATTTAAATCTTTCTCAGGAGCTGTATTCATAATTTTACTCTGGACCAGGTTCCTTTGGCGTTTCATATTTGTGTATGGCACCCTCTAGTGCCCAGAAGCTCTACTCTCTGGAGTTGCTCAGCCCCTGAAGCAATGTCAGCAATTGCAGGGGAGTGGTATTGGTGTCTCCGGGGAGGAAAGGGCTGTTTGCTGGTTCCTGGCTGCTATGCTTGTCTCCACTGCCTGAACCAGTGGGCTGAGCACACAGGTATAAAGCCTCTGTGCTTTGCGTTTTTAGTTGCTGTAGACAGATCTTCCCTCTGGCTGGCCTATTGCCAGGGTAGGGTTTCCCAGTTTGCAAGCCCAGTGGGGCTTGCCAGGAGAAAGGCCTGTAGTAGTCTGCCTGTCACAGAAGGGGTTCTTGGAGCTGTGTAGGCAGCCAGGGAGCTGGAGCACCTGAAGATCGTTAAAGCTCCCAATATGCTGGGCAAAGTGCACCTGGACAATTTTGTCTACCTGTCCTTTCTCCTGAGCAGTAAGCTCTGTGCATCCTTTCCCCTTTAGCAGCCCTCTTGCTAAGGGCTTCTTTGTTAGGAAGTCTCTCAGACTGCCCACCTTTCTTTTGTACCAGAGCAGCTAGATATGGATCCCTGCTTTCCACAAGCAGCTGGAATCTTAGTCTATCCAGGAATTCTGCTTGTTTTAGCTTTCCAAACCCCTAATTACGAGTGTATCATGCAAGCACCATGAAATGTAGGTTTGTGCTCCCAGAGCAGATCTCCAGAGTTAGGTATTCAGCAGTCCCAGATCTCCACTCCCTCCCTGCTCCATTTCTCTTCCTCCTGCCAGTGAGCTGGGGTGAGGGAAGGGCTTGGTTCCCGCAGGACCACAGCTTTAGTACATTACCCTGTTCCATGAGGTCCGCTCTTGTCTCCAGGTGTACGCAGTTTGTTGCAGTCCTCTTTCCTGTTGCTCTTTCAAGAGTAGTTGTATTAGTTATATTTTCATATTATATGCAGTTTTAGGAGGAAGCCTCTGTCTCACCTCTCACCAATCCTTCTGTAATTAACTCTCTTTATATAACCAATTCAATTGCTTTTCCTTCTTAGGCTTTTTGCTCTGGGGGAAGGGGGATCAACATTCATTCACTGTTTTACTTCCTCCTCTACTACAGCCTTAGTAACTATGGAAAGGTGGGCTTCTTAATGTTTCCTTGAACTCCAGTGTACCTCTTTAAAAAAGTGCCATCTATCAACATACATTTTGTTCAGCTTACATAATGGGAGTCTATTTTACCAAGCAGTGAGAATTGTATAGGGAATATTGACAAGTTAGATAACCATTGGGTCAAGGTTTCGAGACAGTAAAATCTAGTCTTCTGAATTCCCAGTCCTGTTTCTTTTCACTGTTGTGTTTCACATTGAATTTCTACTGTTTCAAAAAATCCTGCACTTTCTAGTTAAATATTATTTCTTAATGTGTTTCCTCTTCTCATGTAATTTATTTTGGTTGTTGAATATTTTTCCCAACTCTGAGCATTAGGTCCTCCTAGCTGACTAGGTTTCCCATGGACTTTAACACAATTTCCCACCATTATCAGCTTTGTATCCCTTAAAGAAGGTGAAAGGATATTGCTGATTGGAACTAACTCTTCTGTTTACCCAGGTACTTTCAAATACAATGCTTCCTACAGTCACTGTGGGATCTTAGAACACATATCCCTGCTAAGGGCAGTGGATATTTGTCAATTTCCACATCCTCCTTGCAAACATTTTGCTTACTCACCTTAAACATCATTGACTTCAGCCTTTCAGTTGTCTGTATCTTCATTCGTTCTTTCTCTCCAAGTATTGCTCTTTCTTTTTTCAAGTATAGAAAGCAAGATTTACTGTTTCACTGAACTGGATATTGATTATTTGGGATGTTTTATTATATGGTATTAACTTGTGTACCTACCCATACTTGAGAATATGGTTCTTATAAGTCATTCTTTACTGGACAAAAATTCCAGTCTTTTGAAACTAAGTTTCGAACATGACTTCTGGAACAATCTGGGTCTAAAGAACTCCTGCTTGTATTATGAATAGTCATCATAAGACTAAGAAATATGGAAATGTGTGTAAAGGCAATGAGCAATTAAGTTGTTTTCTTTTCCTCATGGTATTTTGGATAAAGTCAAGCCAGGTTGCTTATTTCAGTGTGGGTTCATAATCAGAGGAATATGATAGTTGTTGAAACTTTCTACAAAGTGAGGCAGACCAAAATACTGAATCAAATACAGTTCTACTTGAGACAAAAACAACCCTTGTAAATAATAAATCAGCCCTTTTTCTCTTGATTACATGCTTCTAAATATTACATTGAACTTTCCCTCATATTTAAACAGATGTATTATTGTTATAGTGACACAGTCTAAACATGGTAGTAATTCAAGTTTCAGAACCTTTTGAAGTATGCAGAACATTTTAGAGTTAATTGCTTAAAATATAAACAAATCATGATAGTTTGTACTACAAAAAACCATTTTATATGAATCTGGATTTTATGAATCATAACAGCACCCTCACACATCTAAAGTAGTAATGTACACATGTAAATATATGTAAAACATACTCTTCATTCATCTACAGACAATATCTAGAACAAATGTGGAATTGCAAACAGCTAATCAGCATGTTTATAGGAGTGCAAATAGGACAGCAGGGTTTGTCTGGAAGATGAGAGGCACTTGTGATAAAAAATAATCAGAGTGAGGTAGAGATAGTCAAATTCCTCTGTAATAAGAAGTGCCAGCTTTTGGCCAGGCACCCCCACTTTTGGCTTTCCTAACGCTAAGCATGCAATGGGCATTTCAGATCAAAGGGAGGCCAGGCCAAATGCTCAATATGTCAGGCTGGAAATACTCTGTGCCATTAGTGATAACTATGTGTTCTCACTTCTGTTTGTGGATTCCCTGTCCCTGGACAGAGTCAGGGATTGCAGTATTTTTGGAGATCGGTTATAAATTTGATCGTATTTTAATGTTTTCTCTTCTGGTGGAGTTTTTACCACCTTAGCCCCATTGAAACATAGCTAATGGAACTGACCACAGATGACATTTCGCTACAAAGAGTTCAAGGGTATGGCTCAAAGAATGGAAACAGGTTTGTGGCGCCTCCACGTAAATCCAAGGAATTCCAGAAGCCAAGCCAAGTCAACCAATATGAGTTTGAGCCAATGATAGGCGAAAATAATTCCTTAGGCCACTGTGTACAACTTAGACTTGAAATAGCAATGATTTGATTTATATTGCCTTTATGTTTTTACAAGATCAAAACTCCCTTTTTTAAGAATTTTTTTTCAAATGTACTTTGAAGAACAATGAACAATCTCTTGAACAAAACTGAGGAAATGAAGAGAAAGGTATTGTGTCAAATTATTCAAGGCAGAGGATATGTATTTTTTTTCTGCCTTGTTGCTTGCTTTGTCTCAATAAGCCACTTATTTTTCTCTCTTATCCATTTAAGTTAAAAAGATTTAACTATCTCATAATAAATATCATCCCTATCCCCCTGAAATTTTCAGAAACTATTTTCAATTTATTCCTCTTAAGATGGATATATCAATTCTGAACATGTCATGATGCATTTAAAACAAGGTAAGAAAAGATAGGGGAAAGCACTGAAATAAGGATAATTTTCCCAAATCCTCTTCTGCCTTTCCCATACCCTGAAGGAAGATACATATATTTTGAGGAACTGTTAAATGTGGGTATTATTTTATCAATAATATAGGAGCAGAAAGAACATTACCCAAACATTTACTTTAAAACCTAGAAAAACCATTTTATTTAACCAAGACGAACAAGGAGTCCATACAGCATGATGGACTTTGAGAGAAAGGCAAAAGGAAAGATTGTATTTAGGTTTTTTTATTTTTTGCAAGAAATGCTATGTAAATTAAAAGAATTGCTAGGATCTTCTTTTTTAAATGTCAACTTCCTCCGTTTTAGTCAAAGTGAAACATGCACAAATAAAAAGAAAATCAAGAAAGTGTTAAATAATAACAGTCTCTTGCTCCCCTAGGCTACTTACCCAAATTCATTCCTCAGAGAAACATACTGTCAGATCTTTTAGCTATTTTTAAAGCATTTTTTTCTGTATTCATATATTACACTATTACTGTTTTTGAGATCTGTATCTATGTCTATCTATATAGACATATAGAGAGAGAGAGAGAGATAGAGGGCGGGAGAGAGAAGGAAGGAGACATCTCTTACATTAGGGATTTAGACTTATTTTACAATTCTTCATGTTCATTTTCCATTAATTACCATAAATTCCATAATTTCTATTTTGTGTGGCTTCAGCTTAAGAATTGCCTAGTTTTCTCTGGTACTTAGTGGTCAAGATATCAGTCTTTAATATTTCCCAAATGTTTTACCCACTATATCAAACATTTATCAATAAACTTGCCAAAAGTTCAAGCACATCTAGTTATTTATTACTTATACTTTTCTGTTTGAATTTCCCCTTCTAGAGCCTTTTGTAGCTCAAGTCAAATCAGAATGGTTTGTTTCTAGGCCTGTAAGACTTGCTTTTTATTTTCCTGTTTTGAATGTCTTTGCTTTTATCTCATACTTTCCTCATTCTTGATTTCCTCCATTTATTTTGCTGAAACATATTGCTTAAGAGTTTCTGAATTTTTAAAGCTTTATCTAAAATTTTCTTTATTATGTTCTCACATTGATTAATAACTTAGCTGAGTATACAATTACAGTAAACAATCAGCATCTTCTGGAATGTTGAAGAAGTCTCTGCCTCACAGTCTTCCAGTATTTGGTGTTATCGGTAGAAAAATATCAGTTGAGATTGAACACTTCTATTCTTCATGTCCTTAGAAGAGGGAAAGATTTCCTAAAGAGGACATAAAACCACTACTGTAAAGAAAAATGCTAAGAAATTTAACTATATTAAAATCAAAAACTTTGTTTATCAAAAGACACCATAATGAGATTGGATAAATAGACAGAGTGGGAAAAAAGATTTGCAACTTATTTGTCTTACAAAGAATCTGAATAGAGAATACTAAATGGACTTCAGTAAGAAAAAGCTGAACTTCCTGATAGAAAAATAGGCAAAAGACTTGAACAGGAACACCACAAAGGAGGATATTCAAACAGCCAAAATACTTAGGAGGAATTGTTCAACCTATTCATCAGGGAAATGCAGATTAAAACCACAGTGAGATGCCATTACACATCCATCAGGATGGAGTTGCCAAATTTAGCAAATAAAAATAGGGAAATCTTAGATATATTTAAATTTCAGATAAACAATGAACATTTTTTTTAGTGTAAGTATATCCCAAATATTTCAAATGTAAATGGAAGCCCTATTTTTTTTATCTGGTAACATTAATCAGAAAGGCTAAACGAGAAATGGATGGCAATATCAGACATTGGTGGCAATGTAGAAAAACTGGAATTTTCAAACACTTCTGTGTGGAGGAGCAATTGGTATAAAACACCTTTGGAGAACTCTTTGGGAGCATTTATTAAAGTCAAACACAATAAATCCTAGCACTCAGCAACTCCTCTCTAAAGCATACACCAAAAGACATGTGTTCACCACAGCCTTTTTGTATTAAAAAGGCGTGTGATATGTTTTTTCATATATAACAACAATAATAGTATTATACCCATTAGTAATACTAGTATAACTCCTTTTGGGGTCCAGGAACCGATTCCAATGTGTGTGTGTGTATGTGTGTGTGTGTGTATAATAATAATCTTTTATTGCCTTGTTTTAAATGCATCATAACATTTTTCTAGGCAAGTGTGTGTGTGAGGGGTTCTCCCCACATACAATACCAAGCAGTTCTCAAACACCACCAGAGTGTCCAAGAACTCAATTCGGACACTATCTGCCTGGAGACAGCACCAGATTCCCCAGGCTAAGGGCTCCATCCTACAGCACTGCTCTTCACCCCCAACTTCATACACTGGTTGCAAGCCCCACGCAGTTGCCTCTGCTTCTGACCAACCAGCTACAGATTAGAGATTCCAACCACCTCCCCCTTAGGTTCAATTAACTTGCTAGAGCAGCTCACAGAGCTCAGAAAAACATGTTTACCAGTTTAATAAAGGATACAATGGCCAGATGAAGAGATACATAAGGCAAGGTCCCAAATAAAGGAACTTCTATCCTGGTGGAGCTTGGGGCCTTGCTCAGTGGTGGAGGCATTCTGGTTCCCCAAGTGTAGGAGCTCCCACTGAGAAGCAGGACCTGAGAGACTGACAAGCTCTTCTCAGGGGTTTCTGTGAGCGCTTCATTGCATAGTTATGATTGACTAAATTATTGGTCACTGGCTGATTCAGCCTCCAGTCCCCACCCTTGGGTGGGGGTCCAAAAGTCTCTCATTAACATGACAAAACACCCATTTCACCTTTAATATTCTGCAATGTTTTCAGGAACTGTGGATGAAGACCAAATACACCTGGGAAAAACATATTTGGTCATTAACATGACCAAATATATATTTCTTATAACTCATTATATACCAGTACATATTAAAAACAAAACAGAGATCTATTAATAATGTAATGAATAAATAGACTATGGTATAATCATACAATGGAATATCAAACAGTAGTAAGAAAGAACAAACTATGGCTATACACAGCACATGGATAATGCTCTGAAATGGAATGTCAAATACAGAAAGTCAGACCCAAACTAGTACATTTTCAATGGCTCCATTTGTATGTAGTTCAAAGGCAAAAGAATTAATCACAGTGTTAGAAATCAAGGTAATGGTTACCATGAGGAAGGTAGTGACTAGGAGGAGGTGGAATTTGATATTATTCTATTTATTAATTTAAGTGTCAGTTACACAGTTGTGCTCATTTTGGAAAAATCATCATCCTGTATAGCTTATTGATTTGTGCATCTTTCTTTTACAGGTCAGTGAAAAGGTTTGTGTGGGTAATATTGCAGTATTTCCAGAATTTCTCACCTGTCCTTAGTGCATCTCCATATCAGTAGGTGTTTCCAAGGGGTGGAGAGACATAGTCCATCTCCATATCAATAGGTGATTACAAAGGTCGGGGAAGAGAGGGTATATATAGACAAGAGAGGTTTGGTGGGGTGACCTTTTTGCAGCTGGGTCACAGGAGATACAGGGGAGCAGAACTGGACAACTGCTTGTAAGCAATAAATAGGTTTCTCCCACTTTATTTCTCCCTTAGACTGATTTTGGCTTCAAAGGTAATATGCCCTGGGTTAGGAACATATTTTCCCTCACGGAGTTACATCTAGTGTAGCTGGCAGGATCTCTGAACCTGAAATCTGTCTTCATGGGTGCGACCCTTGAGTGGGCTGCCCCTAGAGATGGTGGGGAGATGCCCGGAACACCCCTGTGGATGGTGGGGAGGCCCTGGTGGCTGCAGTGGTAGAGGGCATGCAGCTTCACCTGGGAGCTCCCTGTCCGTGGGTGCCCGAGGGAAACTGGTCTAGGGTAAGTCACCTCCTAGAGGGGTGGGGCCTTCCCCAGCACTGGGAAAGGGTGGAGACACCTGAAGCTGTGGAATTAGTCCTGTGTGAGATAGAAGACTGCTTGGAGGCCCTGAGTGGCCATGGAGCAGCTGGGATTGTGGGATCTCTTTTCCTCAAGATAATGAAAGTGTTATCAAGGAGAGAGAGACTTTGGCAGGATAGAGACACACTTCAGCATTGCTTGGAGGAGGTGGGTGATGACCTATGAGATGACCTTAAGAAAGAGACAGTTATTGAGAAGACAGGTCATTCTCCTGGAAGGTACATTAGCAGCAAGGGAGGAGGCGGCGGGAGGCTGTGGGGGAGGGGGAGGAAAGGGCAGTGCCTTCAGCCCTGGAGATGGTAGAAGACATGTCTGAAGAGGATGAAGGGGTGGGGCTGAGGGCCAATCTATTGCCAAGGTCGCCACCCAAGGCACCAGCCTCTTCCGTATTAAAGGTCTGCCTGGTTGTAATTAAGAAAATAAAAACTCAACAACCACGGGCTCCTCAGGGGGAGGAGCCGTCCCCTCCCCAGGCTCTGGAGCATGCCATGCTGCACCCCTATACCTAGGATGAGCTGGTGGACATGAGTGTCCAGTTTCAGCAGAAGCTGTTGGAACCTCTGCCTACATGGCCTCTGATCTTTTAAGAAGTGAGCAGAGCCTGGAAGGAGTAACTTGTGTGCTCTAAGAGGGACTTACACGGAGTTTCACAGCAACATGGGACAATAGTAAAGGGGCCAATACCCCTTGTCAGGTGGCTGATAGATTATATTGGGCCTCTGCCCATAGCATATGGATATTGGTATGCCATGACTTGTGTGGACACAGCTACTGGCCTGTTGGTTGCTTTTCCTGCATGTCATGCAGATCAGCAAACCACCAAAAGGGGCCTAGAGCATCTCTTTGCAGACTATGGCTCGCCACAGGTGACTGAGAACAATCAGGGCACCCACTTTACTGGACGTGCATTATAAGAATGGATGTAGCAATTAGGCATAAAGTGGAAGTTCCATGTACCATATTACTGTACCAGCAGGCATGATAGAGAGGTACCATGCTTTGTTGAAATCTGGCCTGAAGTGGGGCACTAATAGTCTATTGGGCTGGTCAGTTTACTTATGGACAGTGCATTTTGATAAGAAGCCCTGTAAAGGAGCCTCGAGCCCAGTGGATATGCTAATACACATTGCTGCCTCTCCCATACAACTGTATGTGCAAACCAAAGAGGACTTACTGAAGTTAGGTTATGGCCAACAGAGCAACATCCTGCTGCCGGCTCCAACTGCATTAAAGCCTGGAGACACTGCAGAGTGGACGTGGCCCTGGACATTTTGACACACGGACGAGCAAGGCTGGCCCTTCTGACACCTTGGGGAAAAGGCCTGGGAGCTGTGTGTCCCTGGAGTGGCAGCAGAGTGGCCCCCAAAGATCACGGTAGTGTACCCAAAACATCTGGGAGATAAGAGCATCTTATGGGGAAGTTTTGCTTTATCTTTATGGCTAGGTATATACGGAATACACCTCCCATAGCCCTATATGTTGACCAATCTACAACTCCCACAGGGACAGGATGAAGGTCTGGCATACTAGACCAGGACGAGAGCCCATTCCTGCCACTGCCCTATCACAGAACCACTCTTTTGCATGCATCCTACATGATGGACAAGATTTGCCTAT
>JAVSCE010021677.1:0-35523 GCA_032199065.1 Smutsia gigantea | reverse complement strand
ATCTGTTAAAGAAATTAAATTTGTAGCTAAAAACCTTTCCAAAGTGAAATTTTGAGGCCCAGATGGCCTCACTAGTGAAATATTCCAAACATTTGAAACAATGAAAGAGACCTAAAGAGGGAACACTCCTTAACTGCTTTTGTGAGGTCAGCATAATTTTGTTACTAAAGCTTGATAAAGGCGTTACAGGAAAATTATAGTCCAAAGTCTCTCAAAAAGATGCAAAAGCCTTAAAATGATGTATTGGTGAATCAAATCTAACAGTCTATAAAAAAGGATATTAAACCATGACCAAGTTGGACTTATGCCAGGAATGTAAACTTCATCTAACATTAGAAAATCAATAAATGTAATTTAACCACATACACAGAATAAAGGAGAAAAGTTATTTGATAAAATTCAACATGTACTCTTGATAAAAACTCTTTGCAAGCTAAAACATTGTTGAGAGAAATTAAGGATTTAAGGTGATGGAGGGTATGTCATTGCTCTGCAAATCTATAGATTTAGTATAATCTTAAAATCCTTACAGATTCTTTTAAAGGAGGAGTTAATAAACCACTTCTAAAATTTGCTTAGAAATTCTAGTCAATCTGAGAAAAAGATCCCAGTTGCATGACTTAAGGTACTACAATCAGTATGTAGTGTGGTATTGGCACAATGCTAGACAAATCAGGGAACTGAGTAGGGAATCCATAAAGTGGCTCACACATACGTGGTCCCTTGATATATTGACAGAAATGATACTGCAGTGGGAAAAGGATAGCCTTTTCTGTAAATGATGCTCAGCCAGTTGGATATTCATGTGGATAAAATGAATCTTGATCCTCTTCCTGATCTCATATATAAAAGTTAATCAAGATACGTCATGTACTTTAATGTGAATGCTAAAACAATAAAGCTTCTGGAAAAAAGCAAAGTAAAATGTCTTCATTATCTAGGTATAGACAAAGGTTTATTGGATAGGACATAAAAAGCACTAATTATAAAGGAAAATACTGGACAGAACTTCTTTTCATCTAAAGATTCCATAAGGAAAGTGAGAAGGCAGGCTACAGAATGGGTGAAGGTATTTGTACTACATATATCCAATAGAGAACTCATACCCAGAATGGAGAAACAACTACAAATCACTAAGAAAAAGATGGACAACCCAATAGAAAATGGACAAGTCACTTCATAAAAGAGGAGCTCCAAATCACCAAGAAACATATGAAAAGGTGGTTAACCTCATTAGTAATTAGGGAAATGCAAGTTAAAATTATAATGGGATGTCGCTCTTTACTCGGTGGAGAGGCTAAAATTAGGACTGTCGATAGAAGTACAGGTTTCCACTATCTGAAACAAAGTGTCCTTCCTAAACTTTTGTAAGCCAAAATGGCGTATAACGAAGAACCAGTTACCATTAATTCATGTGGAAAAAATTTTGAGCATTCCCAGACACAAAAGATAATCTCCCTTAGGCTTTTCCGATACCTTAGGACACATCTTGCTAACAGATGCACAGAGTAAGTCCAGATAAAGCATGGATGCTCATAGCCCTAATTCAATGCTATGGTGGCTTGATACGGAGATGCTGAGTGTGGTTCTTGGGGAAGGAGCTTGGTGGCCACCCTCGCTGCTCGGGTGGTACACTGCCTCTAGAAGGGCTTGCTGCAAAACAAACGCTGGGTGCTCTTTTCACTTTTTGCCTTTTTTTTTTGTAAAACTGAAAATCCTTTTTGGATTTCTTTCAGTTAGTGAAAACAGGCACTAATGTAGGACTTTTGTAAAAGCCAAGAGGTGTGATGTGAACTTTCGAAAAGTGGGAAATAGTGTCCTGGTTAGGATGTGAACAAACTGGAACTCTCATACATTGCTGATTGGTATGGAAATTAGTATGACTTTTTGGACATTGCGGTATCATATATTAAACCTGGACATGCACAGCCCTTATGACCCAGCTACTCCATTCTTAAACACTCAACAATAGGGTGTGTATATATATATATACATACACACACACACACACACACACACCAAAAGGTATATATGTATATGTATAGCAGTATTATTTCTAATGGCCCCAAGTTGGAAACAACCCATATGCGCATCAATAGTAAAATGGATAAATGTGTAAATTGTTTGTATGGTGGGATACTCTGCAGTAATGAGAATGAACAAATTATTACCTCACACACAAAAATTACTACCTCACACACATAAAGATGAGCAAAAAAACAAAGTAGACACAACAGAGTTAAGTGCTCTGTGATGCTGTTTAGACGAAGTTAAAAAATGGGCAAAATTAGATAAAGCAGGATGGCCCAAGTCCGGCTAGTGGTCACCTTTAGTGCAGTTATAGGAAAGGGCAGAAAGGCCTTCTGAGCCATTAAATTTTTTGTCTGGCTGGTAATTATTGGAGTGAGCCTGCCATTTGAAAGCCTTAAATTCTTTTTTTCTTTAAGCACATTTTAATACAAAATTAAATATATTGTAAAAATTTTGGTTCATTCATGTGTCCTTAATCTGGGGAGTGTGAGATGTGGTGAGATTCTTGGTGATTAAAAAGGCTTAAAATAGGATAAGAATTTTTCAGGGGAAAGAATATAATGTCACGTGAGTAGCTTTATTAAGGGCTTACAGAACTGACTCCTTTTTGCCAGTCTTTAACAGCAGAGATCTGGCTTAAGGGCTGTTCATATAAAAAGACTTAGAGTTATATTTGTTATTAAGATTGATATCAGTGTGAGATAGAGGCCAGAAAAAAAAATGCTAAAGTGAGAACTGAATAGAAAATTTTGTTTTCAGATTTAATTTTCTTACAATTTAAGTGTATAACAATTAGATTAACATAACCTGATGTTTTGCATAAATCCTTTTAGTTAGGTACTTTCCTCCCATTAGGAAGGGATGGTATATTAGTTTCCTATTGTTTCTACAATAAATTACCACAAACTTAGTGGCTCAGATACAACACAAATTCATTGTCTTACAGTAATGAATTTATGGAGGTCAGAAGTGCAAATGGCTGGGCAGGGCTGCATCGCCCCTGCAGACTCTAGGGGAGAGCCTGTTTTGTTATTGCTCTTTGATGCCTCCTCTTGCAGTCCTTTGTTCACAGGCCCTTCCTCTGTCTTCAAGGCACATCCCTAACCTCTGCTTCCATCATCGCATCTCCTGTGTCTCTAATCCTCCTTTGTCTGTCTTAGAGGGATCCTTGTGATCACATTGGGCCTGCGTGTGCAGTCAATGGTAATGTCCCCATCTCAAGACCTTTAGCTTAATCACATCTGCAAAGTCCCTTTGCTGTGTGACGTGATATATTCACAGGTTTCAGGGATTGGCCTATGGGCATTTCTGTGGGAGCCACATCTGGGGGACCTGATAGATGGGGATTCTATATGTTGTCTTCACAAGTAGCACAGTTCCTGATTCTCAGTTGACTGGAGAAATGAGTCTGAGAGTTTGTGATTGGAAGTATAGTTTCTGAAAGAAAAGTGATAGCCTTGCCTTATCCTCACTCTGCCACATCTGGAGTTTGGGGTCCAGCTCTAGTTCCCTATACTGTAGAGAGACAATGCACAGAATGATGAAAGGCCTGGGAAACAAGTAATTGAAGAAATGGTTGAAGGAGTCACGGATGTTTGGGAAGAGTGTTTGGGCTGGAGTGGGTGGCATTAATTGTCTTTAAATATTTGAAAATGTATTATTGGAAAGAATAATTAAGCTTTTTTAGTGTAATAACAATAATATTAAAAAAAAGAATAAACACTTCAGAGCTTGCTATGCCCGAGGTGCTGTTCTGTCACTTTGTAAGTTTAATTAATCCTCACAGCAACCCTCTGAGGGGTTCTGTTATCCCTACTTTATAGGTAAGGAAATTGAAGCTCAGAGAGGTTATGCAATTGGTCCTAGCACACACCGCTAGAAAGCAGCAAAGGTGGGATTCAAACTTGGCCTTTTGACTCCAGAGCCACTTTCTAAACCATCTCATTATTCTGCGACCATGAAGGTACAACAGGACTAGTGGAAGAAGGGTTTTTAGAAGTGGAGGGGCAGATTTGACTCAGTTTAAGGAAAAAGCAGGATACAATCAGAACTGCTTAGAAATAGAGTGTCTCTGTCTTATGATGTCACTGGAAATGGTCAGATAAGTTACTGTAAAAGAAATCCTCAAATTGACTGGCGATTAGATCAGATGACAGTAAGGTTCCTACTGATTTTGAAATTCTGATTGGGAACATAATTATTATTTTTGCATTATATATATATATATATACCAAAGATCCATTCTGAAACGTAGTTTTTCATTTATTTTCCAGATATTACGTGGTGGGCCATGCCCCCCAACCCTTTTCCGGGTGCCATTGCTGCTCCTTCCATAAGGAGATGGAATCTGTTCTCTTCTTTTCCTTGAATCTGGGCTGGCCTTTTGACCGTCTTTGACCAATAAAATGTTCTGTGAATTCTGGAGCCTGGTCCTTAAGAGACCTTGCCCCCTTGCCTTTGTTCTTCTGAAACTCTGAAGCCACCATGCTGTGAAGGGCCTAGCCTCCCAGAGGACGAGTGCCCGTGCAGAGGAGGACAGCACTAGCTGACAGCTAGCGCTAAATGCCAGACGTGCGCGTGAGGTCCTCTCGGCCCCTCCAGCCCCGAGTGGGCCGTGCAGTGACTGGGTCATCTGCATGAGGCCAGGTGAGATGAGCAGAAGAACTGGCCAGATTGCCGCCCCACAAAATCATGAGAAAGAATGCTTCTCTGTTGTTTTCAGTCACTGTTTGTTGGGAATGCTTGTTACACAGTGATTCATAACCAATGCATGAGATTTTGATGCATGTTTGAAAGTAGTGGTATGTATTTAAAACTTATAATTAAAATTACACATTATAATTAAAATGATAATTTTATAATATAATTTGTAAAATTGTAATTATACTTTTTGCCTAGCCCAGTAGACCTCCTCCAACCTATCTCATCACTCCTCTGTGTTAGTGAAGCCTGTCTGGGTTTAGAGCAGGTTTTCCCTTAGTATTATGTGGGTAGAAGAAGGCTCTTTGTATGACTCCTTAAGTAGGATTTGGAGAAAACTGTGAGGTGAGAGGATACCATGAGTCTGGACTTGGGTTTCCTGGTGAAAGTCATGTAGTTTATATTCTGCAAAATAGGTTTCTATTTCATCAAATTGGACCCTAGAAAAGAGCAAAAGTCTTGTAACAGTTTTTCCAAATGTGCTAGAATATTGCCTACTTTTTCATTTTCCTCAAAACCACTGTCATTTCAGTGGGCATGGGCTCTTTTTACTTTTATCACCTTGTGGTTTTCAGAGTGCTCATTTGTTCCTAAATTCAGAACTATTTCAGTTTTACAATGTCCTTATCTCTGTGTAACTGCTGACTCTTGCCTCTTGTATTTGAGGTAAATTGGTTTGGCTTAGTTTGTCTTCTTCAGTAAATCTTTTAAGGAATGTTTGAGTTAGATTTATCATGTGTATTTTGATTACATCTAGTTGATTTAAAAATTTTATTTTTTTCCTAGGGAGTATCCTAAATTATGTATAACTTAAAATTTTTCTTTTGCATGTATATAGATTATATTGCCTTCTAGCTTTCCTGATGGATTGATTTCATCATAGATGATGAAAAAAATGAATCTGGTGCACTCTGTAGGAATAGGGAGGAGGCTGAGGGACATCTCTGGAATTAGACTTGGTGGGTACAAATCTAAGCTCTGCTGCTTCCTAGCTGTGTGACTTGGGGCAGGTTTCTTGACCTCTCTGAGCTTTGTTTTTCTCTTGTGTTAAATGAGGATACCAGAAATTATAAAGAGTAAATGAGATAATACTAGTAAAGTGCTTTCTCAGCAAAGGTAACCTGTAAATAGTACTTAGTGTAGTACAGCTGTTACTGAACCATAAGAAAATTCAGTAGAGGAAACTTTCAGTTTAGGACATTGAGCTTGTTGGTAGAAGTGATGGTGGTGCTGGGATGATAGGATTGGCAGCTTAATGCTGAGAGCACTCACTGCTTTAAAGTCCTCTGGTGCATGTGGGTATGTGGTTAAGGTCTATTTAGTGCTAGATACCAAGATTGATGGACAGAAAACACATCAGATGGAAATGTTGGAATCCATTTGTTGCATGCATCAAAAATAACTTTTGAAATGACAGTGGAAATTGCTAGGGGAAAAGCATCTCACCTAAATGATGTCTATGCATATTTCAGGCTTTGACACCGTGAGCTATACTTTTCTGCCAAGATTAAGGAACAGGATTTCTGTCTATAAGAGAGTGGAGCTGGGAACTTGAGTTCTGATTTTGCTCCATCACTGGCTTCTCTGTGTGCTTGGGCAGATCACAGCTTTTCCCAGAGCAGGATTTTGATTCCTGAAAAAGAGCTTAACAGTTAGCTCTCCTGGTGAGGATTCGAGTAGTTGGCATGAAAGCAGGTGGAGTGTTAAATTACAAAGTAAATGCCGATGTAAGTCATTTCAGTATAGAAAAAGTTCTGTTCGTTGAGGAGTTCTTGTCTTTTTACAGCTATGATTTTATTCTGTGGGCCTCCTGAGTTCTATAGTCCTCTGATAAACACTTTCTGTGTAATACCCAGCCTCAGAGCTCATAGTCAGTGGAGGTAAGACCACTCCCTGTTACTCCAGTCTGACTTCCTGCCTTTTGATCCCAGGGAAACTCCTGCTACAATTTCCTTCCAATACCTAATATTAAGTGTATTTTTTATATTTTTATCTCTTTGTCTTCGTTTGCATCTGTTTTCTCACTCTGGTATTATATTTAGCGTTGAGATATTGTAGTCCTATAGCTTTGGGGTTAGCTGTTGCATGTTCATTATTTTATTTTTTTTAAATCTTATTGCTTCCTGGACTAGTTTGATGCCAGGTGCAACTTAATTTTTCTCCTGTAGAAATAATAAGTGGTGATTATTATGTAGGCTGGCTCACAGATGGCCACTGAGCTGATAATGCTTTGTGGGACTGAATATATGAATTAAAACCAGCAAAGAAGCATTATTCAACTGTATGAGTAAGGATCTCTTTGGTTTCATGATAGCTTGTGCCTGAAGAAGAACATGCTTGTGTAGAATGAGAAATAGAAACTTGAGAATTTTCTGGCAGAACTTTTTGGAACCTTTATGGATTTGGACATCTAAGAAAATTCTAGTTATATTCCCCAATATCCAACTTTCTTTTTCTTTAGTACTGGTGTGTCATGAATCCTTTAAAGCATATATACTCTGATATGCTTTCTGAGTGTGCAGCTGAAGTGAACGGAGAAGTGAACACTGGGGAGAGGAATTTTCTTGAAATAAATAGGCAAGGATTGAAAAGAGAGGTGTGTTGAGAAGAAAATGTGAGGGTGTGGTGGTGTTTTGAGGTGGCCTTCCTGGAATTGTCAGTGAGGAAGCCAGAGAAGGGAGAACACTGCATATTACTCGTTTGGGAATAAGAGAAGTGGTGAGGAAGAGACGCTGGCAGAGAGCTCCCCAGGTGGCCCCGAAGGACAGTAGGTTTGCTACGTGGGGTCACCTTGGGTTGGGTGTTGGGAGAGGAAGAGGACTGTGACTTTAGAGCTCTGGTGAGGCTGACCTGCAGGCAGGTGGCTACCTGCCACGGAGGGTCAGTTAGATTTCATCAGTTCAGGGAGAAACCCAGGGCTTCACCTAGATAGGCTCCTGGTGAATTAAATTCATTAACTGGTCCTGCTGGACAGGTCTCGGCTAATGTTTATTGAGCACTTACTCTGTGCTAGGCCCTGGATAAGCATTTTACATTTCATTCACCAACCCTATGAGGAAACATATTTAGGAGGTTGTGACCCACTCAATTTCCACAATCAGTGAATGGCAGAGCCAGGATTCCCCTAGGGTCTGCTTGATGCAGAATTCACCACTGTGCTGTCAGGTGGAGGCTCTTTGCCCCAGCCCCCAAATTTTAAGTGTGAGGACACAACCCTGCAGCTCTATTCATAGTACTGTGTGTCTTGTATAGGCGTCTGCAACTCAGACAATATAGCTAAGAGCAGTATCAAAGGGACATGTTATAACATTGAGTTTTCTAGTTTCCAGACACTTAAATATTTGATGCAGAAGAACTGTCCTAGGAGAGAATGTCCCTAACATGCTGCTGTACAGTAGGACTTCTAGAACTTTCATTTAGTCTCCAAGGTTATTTATGTTCAAATTTCAGTAGCAATTTTAGGTGTTCAGCTCTTTGCTAATCTCAGATTCTTCATGATGGGATGAAGTCATCTGGTGAAATACCAGCACCCTTTGAAAGGAGACACATTGTAAAATCAGAGGTTAAAATTAATTTCCTGCTAACAGAAGACTCCCAGATTCCTATAGAGTTTCAGAAAGAAAGTTTACGAGATTCTAGGAGATGCCACGTATTTAAAAATAAAGTGTGGATAGACATGTATGAAGCTAGAAGTGGTTCTGAAAAACAGCAGGGGAGCCTGAGAAGGTGTTGTTGAGGTAGTAGGGCTCAGGGAGTTGGGGGTCCAGAGCATGGGTGTCTGCTTCTGGATCCTGGTTGCAGGAGAAATCCGGACCAAACTGCCTTGGCAACTTGTAGGATATTACCAAGGGGCTTTCTGCTTGGAGGACCACTGACTTCTGACCGTATATTGTATGAAAGCTGACATTTATATATTTTTCTGTTCTGTCTCCCCTTAGCCTGAAGGAAGGAGTTTGTGTGTGGCACAGTCTGAGCCAGGATCCAAGAATGAGTGATTCTGTGACCTGACATTTGGGGTTTGGCGGGGCTGAGGGAAGGGGTGGGATCTCACTCTTCCAAAGACCTGGATTTGAGGCCTGGCTCAGGTATTTCTGACTGTGTGACCGTACCATCCTTCACATTTGTCATCTGTAAAATGCCTACCTCCCTTGTTCCACCTCTTCACTGGGCTGTCGTGAAAATAAAATGAGATAACATGTGAATTCTGATTTTTGGCATTACTGATACGTATTAGAAGTGCTTGCTTAGCCTTACAATATTGCTGTTATTTTAATTCGGCATCCACAGGGAGACGTATTTGGAAGGTTTAAGTAAAGCAGTGAGGGCCATAAAAGGGCTCTGTGTTACTTGGGAGCTGATCATTTAATGTGCAGCATTTTAGGACTTCGCTTTCTATCAACTGCTATATTGTTTAGAATAGAGGCATGGCTGCCATAATAGAGAGATTGAGAGTAGCAGAGGCTTAAACATCTAGAAATGCATTTCTCTTTCACCTAAGTTGTCCAGGGCCATTGTGGGAGTGGGGTGGTACACGGAATGAGGGACGAAGGCCCCTCTGTCTTGTTTTCTCATGTGCCTCCCACCTCTTGGTCCAAGGTGGCAGTTCCCACCTGCCCAGAGGAAGGGAATGACCTAAACTAGTCAGATGTCCACACTCAGCTACACGGTACAGTTGAGCTCAGCACCCATGTGTTCAGATAAAAATTCAATTGTGTACAAAGGGAGATCAAATATTGCAGGGTGGGCAACTAACAGCACCTGCCATAGCTGCTGGGGCCATGTTAGCTTCCCTTTAGGGAAGATGGGGAAGACTGCAGTTTTTATTGCTAGCCCATGTTAGCTTCCCTTTAGGGAAGATGGGGAAGATGGGGAAGACTGCAGTTTTTATTGCTAGCCCATGTTAGCTTCCCTTTAGGGAAGATGGGGAAGATGGGGAAGACTGCAGTTTTTATTGCTAGCCCATTCTTATGAACAACTATGGGATGACATTTGAAGAGGTTAAGGCCACTGGCTAAGAAGAGGCTTGGAGATGATTTGTGCTTTTCTTTATTCAGGCGTTTGAAGCCTTTTATCATTCACGAGCAGTGAGTAGTCTCTTCTCGCTGCATTCCATGCCCTGTGCCAGGTACTGGGGGCTCAGGGCTCACGCTCTCTGCTCTCTGAAGGTCCACAGCTCACACGTGTGACCAGCAATGAGGGCAGAACTGTCTGCTGTGCACTGTAGTGCAAGACAGATGGAGGGCTCACGGGGAGGGACCGGCCCACCCTGGGCAGGCAGGGTGTGTGTGTGTGTATTGCACTCAGGTGGGGGAAGGTCACTGGCAGGAAGAGGTGTAATAATCTGTATCAGCTTGAATAACGATGGGTCCCTGGGAGAGCAAGTGAATGACTTACAAGATGCTGTTCTCTGGTATCATGTCCGTGGCTTACTGTTCTTATTGCTGTTTCTCTTCCTAGAAACTCTCTCCGTGGGCATTGCTGGGACCCTCATCACAAGGAACAATGCTGTCCCGATGGGAACTGTCTTTTTACCTGCTTGCTTCGCTAGGATTCCACTTCTATTCTTTCTATGAAGTTTACAAAGCCTCCAGAGGTAAGGCCCCAACTTTTCTGAACTTCTATCAAGAAAGGAAATGGGAAGGAAGTAGTCAGAGGTGGAAGACTCAGGAAGACTGTCCAACAGATGACTTGGGCCCTGCTTTGCTTTCCTCTTGTCTTGGACCATTTGAATCAGTGACCGGAGACAGGGACATTTCTCACCCGAATCCTGGGTCTTTTAGTTGACCCTGTAGCTGGTCTTCTGTGACACACAGGTTTGATTCAATGGCTACCGAAGGCCATGGAAGTGATTTGCATTCATAATTTGCAGTAACCTCTTAAAAATTTTCTGTCGTGCATGAGGCAGCTCCTGGTGTTCAACATCCAGACTCCTTTCTTCTTGTTCTGCTGTCTTTAGTGCTTTTTTTGTATGCATGTCGAAGAGGACTCATCACCCAGTCTACACTCCAGCCATGAGAAGGGGGTGGGAACCCTCCTTTCCTTTAAGGGCAGCTTGGCAAGTTACCCTTGTCACCTCTGTTACACCCAGTCGGCCAGCACCGAGTTCCATAGCCACAGCTGGGAAGCTGGGAAATACTGTTTTTAGCTTGGTGGCCACATGCTACTAGAACTTTCCATACTGAGGAGGAATGGGAGCAGGACTTGGAGGGACCCTGAGTGGTCTCTTCCATAGCCAGGACCAGTTTCCTAGAGGTGACAGGGATGATTACTGAGCCTTGTCTTCAGGAAGAACAGGAGTCAGCCAAGTAGAGAGGGGGCAGAGGATCTGTGGACAGAGATGTGTTTGCAGATGGATGAGCTTCTGCAGTGCCAGCTGGGTGTGAGAAAGCAGAGCATCACGTGGGAACAAACCACTCGGTAAGACTGGAAGGTAGTGTGAGGGGTCAGTGGCCAGAGCTGGGCTTAGATCAAAAAGCAGGAACAGACTGTGAAAAATGTTGTATATTTGGCTGAGGAGTTTAGACTATTTCAAAGGCAGGGGAGTATGCTGAAAGTAGTGTGGTCCCTGAAAATGGCGAAGGTGGGTTTTGAGAAGCACATTGGAGAGTGCTCGGCCCTCAGCATCTACCTTCTCTCGGGTCACAGGGGTTGATTTGGATATGCGTCACCAGGATTGACTTTTCTCCCAACCTACACATGTCCCACTCCAAGCTGTGGGCTCAGAGACTGATCATCTAAAGAAGATGAGGACTGTTGCTTAGTTAAGGCTGTCCACGTACTGGCCTTCCCTTGCTGGAGCCTCTGAGCACCTGGAGACCCATGTAGAAGGAGCTGCCCTCCTCTGTGTCAGGCATCATTTTAGACACTTTATGTATCCTGTCTTGTTTAATCTTTAGAACAGCCCTGTGAAATGGTATGTTGCTTAGAAGACTGGCTTATGTCCAGAAACAAGCCTCTAACATACAAGGGCTGGTATGGAGTCTGGATAGCATGAGAGAACCTGGCCCCTTCTACCATGGTCCTCTGCCACCTTCAACATGTGCTTGCATCTCATGATGCGAGGTGGCTTCTGCAGCTCCGGCTGTCACATTCGCATTTTCCCAGCAGGAAGGTGGGAAACAAAGGGGAGGACAGGCATTCTCTTCTTCAGAGTGTGACCTGAAGGCTGCTTATATCACAGCCGTTCTCATACTGTTTGCTGGAACCTAGTCCTGTAGCTACATCCGCTGTGGAGGACAGCTAGAGAATGTAATCTTTGGTTGGGAGGCATTTATCTACCTAACCTCAAGGGTTGTATCACAGAGGAAGAAACACAGAGTGAATATTAGTGGTTAATCAGCAGTCTTTTCTATAAATGGATGCCTTAGTTATTCATTGCTGCCTGACAAACCACCCTGAAGCTTTGTAATTTAAAACCACCACCATCATTTATTATCTTGTTGGTTCAATGGCGATTGAAGGCCGTGGAAATGATTTGCATTCATAATTTGCAGTAACCTCCTAAAAAATTTCTCTTTTGCATGAGGCAGCTCATAGTGTTGAAAGTCTAGACTTTCATATTCTTGTTCTGCTGTCTTTACCGCTTTTGTATGCATGTGAGATATTTTTTCCCATTTAAATTATTCTTTAGAGCAGTTTTAGGTCCACAGCAAATATGAACAGAACATACAAAGTTCCCATATGTTCCATGTCCCCATACACACACAGCCTCCCTATCATCACCCTCCACCACAATGGCACATTTGTTACGATCGATGAACCTACATTAACACATCATTATTACTCAAGGCTCATAGTTTAGAGTAGGGTTCACTTTTGGTGGTGTTCACTCTGTGGGTTTTGAGAAATTGTAATGACATTTATCTATCATTATAACATCACACAGAGTTGTTTTGTTGCTCTAAAATTCCTTTGTGCTCTACCAATTTACCCCTCCCATCCCCCAAATTACTGATCTTTTTACTATCTTCATAGTTTTAGTTCTCCAGAATGTCATATACTTGAAGTCATACAGTTTGTAACCATTCAAATTGACTTCTTTCACTTAATATGCATGGAAGGTTCCTCCATGTCTTTTCATGGCTTGATAGCTCAGTTCTTTTTAGTGATGAATAACATCCCATTTTCTGATGTACCACAATTTATCCATTTGCCTATGAAGGATATCTTGGTTGTCTCCAAACTTTGGCAATTATGAGTAAAGATGCTATAAACATCTGTGTGCGGGTTTTTGTGTGGAAATAAATTCTCAGTTCCTTTGGGTAAATTCCAAGGAGCAATTGCTGGATTATATGGTAAGAGTATATTTATTTTTGTAAGAAACTGGCAAACTGTTTTCAAAGTGGCTGTACTATTTTGCATTACCACTCACAATGAATGAGTTCCTGTTGCTCTACATCTTTGTGAGAAGTTGATGGTGTCAGTGTTTTGGATTTTGGCCATTCTAATAGCTGTGTAGTGGTATTTCATTGTTATTTTAATTGCATTTCCCTTATGATATAGGATGTGAAGCATCTTTTCATATGTTTATTTGCCAACTATATATCTTCTTTGGTGATATGTCTGTTTTGGTCTTTTGCCCATTTATTAGTCAGGTTGTTCATTTTCTTTTTCTTGTTTTCAAATTCTACTTGTTCATTGCTGATGTATAGGAAAACGGTTGACTTTTTTATATTAATGTTGTATGCTGCAACCTTGCTTATTAATTAAAAATTGCTCATTAGTTCCAGGAGTTTTTTTGTCAGTTCTTTGGATTTTCTACATACATGTTATCTGCATACAAAGACAGTACCTTTTATTTAATTTTCTTATCTTATTGCAATAGCTAGGACTTCCAATATGATATTGAAAAGGACTGGTGAGTGGGAACATCCTTGCATTTTTCCTGCTTTTAGTGAGAAAGCTTCTAGTTTCTCACCATTAAGTATGATATTAGCTGTTGGTTTTTTGTAGATGTTCTTTCTCCAGTTGAGGAAGTTCTTCTCTACTTCTAGTTTGCTGAGAGTGTTCAATCTTAAATGGGTGTTGGATTTTTTTCAGATTCTTTTTGTACATTTATTGATATGTTCATGTGCTTTTTTTTTTTTTTGGCCTGGTGATATATTGTATTAAACTGGGTGTTTGTGTTCTGGAGCCTTTGTTTTTAATAAACTTGGATTGGACTCAGCTGGGCAGTTCTTCTGCTTTGTATGTTGTACCTGATGCTTCAGTAATCTGGCATCTTGGCTGGCTGAAATGTCCAAGATGGCTCACTCACATGGTTAGCTGTCAGCCAAGACCTCAGTTGGGGGCTGTAAATTGGAACATTGTAGTTCTCTCTATGTGGCTCTTCACATGGCTCACATTTCTTATAACAGGGCAGCTGGGTTCCAAGAGGGTGTGGCAAGTACACAAAAGCAGAAGCTGTAGGTCTCTTAAAGCCCAGCTTGGGATGTTGTACAGGTCATTGCTGCCACTGCTTATTGGCCAAAGCAAATCACAGGGCCAATCCAGATTCAAGGGGAGGAAAGACTCTACCTCTGTATGGCTGGAGCAGCACATATGTGCAGGGAGAGAAGGAACTGATGGTGGCCATCTCTAGAGTCTCTCTACCACAGTGGGTGTTATACTTTTTTACCCAGGTAAGGCTACTGAGGCTGAGAAATAAAATTTGTCCAAGGTCACACATCTAAAAATAATGGAACTGGGTTTAAACCCAGGTCTGTCCAACTGTATTTTGTTCTATTCTGCCATTCATATGTATTGATAATTTAATTTCCTAAAGCAATTTGCTTTAAAGGGGAAATCCTTTTGTCTGCTTTACATTCAACTTTAAAATTTTATCCCACTAGAAGAAAATTTTCCTTTTCTGTATCATAGTAGGTGCTGGGATGAGGACAGGAGGATATCCTTTTGGGGAGAGTACAATATTTTTTTGGCACCTCAACCAATCCAGAGGCTGTCCTGCTGTTTGACTTATTACTGACCACTCCCTAGCTTTAAGCCTCTTTTATCCTCTATGCTTTTCCTTTTAATGTCAGTGCCAAAGTGCTTCTCAGGCCACTCCCAAGAAATATCTTCTTTCCCTAATGCCTTTGCCAGTTCAGCTCATGGAAATGCCCTGCCAAAGTGTGTTTAATGGTACAATGTTGAATGTTCTTGGCTCTGTGTCTTACTGTCTAATTCAGGAAAAAGTGCTACTTAACCTGCATTACAGAAGTAGGTCAATGGGAAAACTTGTCTGTCAACTTTTTTGGGGCATTTGTAACTGGAGCAAATATAGTACCTAGAACATATTAGAGGCTCAAAACTTGTTAAGTGAAATGCCACCAGTTGGCATCTGCCCAGCTGCTTTCTCTGGGCATGGAGCAGGCCTCTATTTCATGTTTCCTCCCCATCAGCAGTAGTGGGGTTGTCAGGCCATTAGGGAGAGCAGACTCATTTTTACCATATGTAGTCCAGTGGAATCTCTTGGTAAATCCCAGCAGGACTGAGCAGAACACCCCTTCTTCCTCCTCTTCCTCCCAACTCTATCAAGCACAGGACATCTCAAAGTCATGTGGAATGCTGGGGTGAGGTGGTGGTGATCTACTATGCTTTGTGGCCTCTCCCCTTGTGCTCTGCAGTAGGTCTGCAGGTCTGGCTAATCCTGACCTTCTGCATTAAATTTGTGCCTTTTGGTTTAGTAAATATAGGAACACTTTTGTGTCTCTCTGTTTACACTTACATTGAGGAAAGACAGGATATGCCATGCAGTAACCTCAAAGAATTAATGCCTGGGCCTAAAAGAGGGCCATATATTTTTATGTTCCTATCAGTTTGATGCAGTTCTTAGAATGAAAACAGTTGAACTCTCTTCAGTAAATGCCATGGGTGATAGGAGGTCTCATGAGAAGGCATCTGGAAGGGGAAGTCTTAGACTACTGTTTCAATTTATGTATCGGCTTTATATCTAAATTTTTTATTTTTTCTTGTACCTATTTTGACATTTTGTAGTTTTCTGGAGATCCACGCATTTTACATAGGTTTTCAATTTGATTAGTATATATTGTAGTTCATACTACTCTTACTAAAAAGTTTTCTTCTTTCTGGAGTTGGCTTCTCTCTCTTGTATATTTTATTTACGTCTCGTCCTTCACTTCCCCCAACCTTCCTCCCTTGTTCATCTCTCCACTTTTCCCTCCTTCTGACTGCTTTCTTTGATCAACTGTGCCCAAGATCTTATTCATCTTTTCAGCTTTTGGCTTTGTTAGATTTCTCAGTTTTTCTTTTTGTTCTCCAGTTCACTGGTTTCTGCCCTTATTATTTCCTTCCTTCTTGTTTGCTGTGTTCCTTTTTATTCCAACTTCATGAGTTGGATGCTTAGTTCATTTATTTTGTAAGGAATATTTGTATTGCTGTATTGTGCCTGATAGTTTCTTTCAGAAGGATTTCCAGAAGAGAAATCAGAGTCAAACTACATGAATATTTTTAGGGTTCCTGGTGGATATGTCCAGACAGTTCTCCCAGAAGGAGAATGTCCCTCTTACTGTATTATCAGCAAGTTGAACCTTTATTCTTTCATCCATCTCACATGTATTTGGCATATGATATGAGGTGAAAAGTTATTTTTTCCCCAAATAGATAACCAAATGCTATTTACTAAGTCTTTCAGTATTGAATTATGATGCAAGACTGATCATATACTGAATTCTTATATATACTCCAGACTGTGTGTGGGGGACCTGTCTTTTCTGGTTCATTGATTTCTCAATCAATTCTTACATCATTACTGCACTGCACTGATTATTTTTGCTTTATAAAATGTTTTGAGTATCTGGTAAGGTCACCCCTCATTGTTCTTCATTTCTACACTTTTCTTAGATATTCTTAACACTTTATTCTTCCAGATACGATGAAATTGTCAAGTTCCCTCCCAAGAAATCCCACTTGGGTTTTAATTAAAGTAAGCCTAGAAATCAATTCATCAGTAATTGGCATTCTTATAATATTATATCTTTCCACTCAGGAATATACCATTTTTTCTTTATTTATCTTCAGTTACTTCTCTTAATAAAGGTTCATGGTCTTCATAATAGGTCCTGCTAAAATTCCTGTTAAGGTTATTGCTAATTCTTTTTTTTCTCTTTTATGATTGGGATATTTCCCTGTTATATTTTCTATAATTTCTAGTTAATTATTTCTGGCCTGAAGATATTTATTTTTGTTTATGTAGTTTGTAGTCCAACAATTTATTGAATTCTCTTCATGTTCCATTGTCTTATCATTTGATTCTCCTGTACTTTGTATTTAGATGATGTCATTTGCAGATAATGAAAATGGTTTTGCTTCATCTATTGATTAGCTAGGACTTCTAGAACGATATGGCAGTTGGGAAAGAATGCTATCCTTTTTTAAATTCTAACATTAATGGAAATCCCTGTATTGTTTTTATCACTAGTGAAAAGTTGAATGTTAAGAAATCCTGCTAATCCCTTTTTACTAAATTTTACAAATCAATAAATGTTGAATTGTATCCCTTTTTAAAGCATCTATTCAGATGATTACATAGTTTTCCCTTTTCAAACTATTGATAGACTATTTTAAAGTAATCAGTTTTCCAGTATGTTTTATATGGATTCGTACAACAAACTTACTATGACCGTGGTATTTTTCAATACGCTGCTTGTTTCCAAGTTAAAAAAATATTCATAGTTTCTAAGTGAGATTGGTTGGCCTGTAGTTTCATTTTTTTGTTTCATCCTCAGATTTCAATATCAGCATTCTATTCATTTTATAAAACAAATGGGGAAGATTTTCCTTGTTTTTTTTCATACTATGTAATTGTTTGATAATATACAAAATGTCAGCATCAAAGTTTGATATTACACACTTGTAAATTTTTTTAGACATGGAGTCTCTTTGGAAATTGATTCATTGAAAACTTTCCAGTATCTTTCAGGGTTGTTGATATATTTAGGCTTTCTTCTTAGGCCAGTTTGAGTAATTTATATTTTTCCATTTAATTGAAAATTTCAGATGTATTAACATACAGTTATATTTCATATTCTTATAATGTTTTCAATCCTACATGTTTCATTTCTTCTGTTTTTGGAATTTACCACGTTTGTCTATGCATTTGGCTTATTCTCTTTTTCAAAGAACAATATCTTTGATTTACTTAAAAATTTTTCCATTTTTCTGTTTTCTGGGAAGATTATTTTCTAATGAATACAGGTACCCTAGATCCTTTTGTTTTCGGAGGCAGGTCCTTGGTCTTATGGGAAAGAATTCAAGAATGGACACAAAAAGCAGTTGAGTATTAAGAGTTTATTTGAAAATGGGATTATAGAAACAGGCAAGAATACATGCCTGGGAGCTGGGTCTCCAGCAAACCCAGAGGGAACAATAGGGAGCCTTTTTTTATATGAAGGGAGATGAATATTCATTAAGTAGGGTTAGGTTTCAAAGGGAACAAGTGAAGTCTTCCTGGATTTGGGGCTTCCTCGACCCTCATGTTGGGCCGGGGAGGTTTTTTGCTATATTTGGTTCTACTCAGAACTGCAAGGCAAGGATAATTTTTGCTATGTTTGTGAGTGTATAATGTAGTTGGAGGTGAAGTCAGGATCCACATCTCCATGTTGGAACAGCCAGTTTGGGCTAGTCTATTACGTCCACCCTCCTGAGACAGGGACCATGGGCTTAGACAGAGTAGGGTGAGGGCCTCCGAAAAGAGCAAGGCAGGATATTTATAGTCAAAGCAATGTAACAATGTACAGTCCCTATCGAAACTCTGTGTTCAGCATTATGCAAAGTCAAGGTCACACTAACTCTCTAGGGTAAAGATACAGACTAGGAATATATACATCTTCAGTGAAATCAGTTAAAGGTCAAAGGGCCAGGAGCAACTTCACCTGGAATGTTCCGAGTGTTCCGCAAGGGTATCTCAGCATAACCCGTGACTTCACTGTAAACAGCCCTAGCAAACAGACAATAACCCAGCCCACCTTGAGGGCAGGGCAGGTGGTACAACGTCCACACCCTAAAGATGCCAGGGTTCTTGTTTGTGGAGTTGAAGAATGAACTTAGCAAACAGTCAAGGTAGGAGAGCCAGGGAGACTTTTATTGAGAGATACAGTGAGAGGACAGAGCTCCTGGCTTGCGCCAGGAGGGGACAAGAGAGCCCGGGGTGGTGTGTTGTCTAGGAGATTTATAGGCAGTAGAGGATTTTTCAAGAACATGAAAAAAAAAAAGGCTTAGGGGTGTGGACTTGTACCACCTGTCCTTCCTCAAGGTGGGCTGGGTTGTTCTCTGCTTGCTAGGGCTGTTTACAGTGAAGTCACGGGTTATGCTGAGATACCCTTCCCTATTTGTGAAACACTCAAACATTCCAGGCCAAGTTGCTACTGGCCTTTTGACCTTTAACTGATTTCACTGAAGATGTCTATATTCCTAGTCTGGTATCTTTACCCTAGAGAGTTAGTGTGACCTTGACTTTGCATAATGCTTACACAGAGCTTGCCCATTGTTATATTGCTCTGACTGCAAATATCCCGCCCTGCTCCCTCCAGAGGCCCTCACCCTACCCTGACTACACCCATGGTCCCTGTCTCACTAAGCCCTCAATTTCCAAAAATGCTCAACTGCCTATAAATCCCCTAGACAACGCACCACCCCGCACTCTCTTGTCCCCTCCTGGCATGAGCCAGGAGCTCTGTCCTTTCACTTTATCTCTAAATAAAAGCCTGTACCTTGCTCTCCTACCTTGAGTGTTTGTGAAGCTCATTCTTTGGCTTCGTGAACAAGAACCCCAGCATCAGTCCCTCCCCATCCTGCAGGAGCTGCTTGTACAGAATGCGTAGCATGTTTGTAAGAATATGACCTAAGTCCCCCTCCCTCTCTCTGCTTATGCCTAGCCATCTACCTACTGTGACACTTTGGCTTTCTAGACTCCATGCTCAACTTTTATGTGGTAGCCATCTTCCTGAAAAGCTGCATTTTAGTGGCATTTTTATAAATGGAGCTGTGCTTTCCATTGATTTGTGTTTTTATTTCACAGGTACTTTATTTTAATTTTTTTAATCTTCAGTGATCAGTAGTTAATGTTGCTCTAAATAAGCTCTGTGACACCAGGGAGCTCTAATATTTAAGCAGATAGGAAACATTATTTATTTGAATTGCCACTTCCAATTTTGTTTTTATATGGCAGGTGTTCTTAAAGTGGATTCAATGTGAGTTGAGCATTTTCACCTTCTACCTTTGTTTCTTCTTAAAAACACCTGTTTTTATTCTCACTAATCTCAGTTTATAAGGAAAGGATATAGCAGCATATTTACAGATTCTTTTATGTTGTTCATGCAACACACTAGCCTTTCATAGGGGATGGGCTTTGTTAATCAGGAGGTAATTTTTCCCACTTGCTTTTGTGATTAGAGGAATTTGTTTGGAAGATGGCTGGTAACTCTGGAGGGCCTGGTTCAGGGTGGGGAAACAAAGGTTGCTGGTCCTGTCTTGGAGCAAGTGTCCTTGCCCTTGGAACCAGGTGAGCTTGCTGACTGGGGATGGGGCTTGTGGGTAACATTGTAATATTTCCGGACTATTTCACCTGGCTTTAGTGCATCTGCTTATCAACAGGCATTCCTCAGGGGTAGAGAAAGGTTCGTCTCCATATCAATGGGTAATTCCCTGGGCCACTGAGGGTTATCTGAACCTGAGAGGTTAGGGGGTGTGCTGGTTTTGCTTCTGCCAAGCAGGAAAGAGAGATGGCCCCAGAGTGCAGTTTGTAAGCAATAAACGGGTTTAAACTTTATTTCTCCCTTTGACTGATTTTGGTTTTAGAGGTATTTTGCCCTGGGATTTCCTCTCCCTGGAGTTACAGGGCTACCAGGAGCCCTTCAGTTAACACATCCTTTGTCAAAGGACCCAAGTAAATAGCCCGTGCAGGAGCCAAGGGCTGGACAGCCTGTCTTGAAGGCCGGCATCACTGATGGGTGTTGTAGCACAGCTAAGGCACTGAGTGGTCTGGTTGGTAGTGTTTCATGTTATATTGGACCTATGTTTCCTTTGTTACCTGTGGCCAGGGTCAGAGGAAACAAGTGAGTCATTCTGCCTTTTCTGTTGGCATCCTGTAGGGATATTGAATTGACACTCGTCTTCAAGGAAGGGGAGTGTTGGCTTCTGGACATTCTGCTTTCTTAATGCTTGTAATAAACCTCTCACAATGTTTTGAGACAGGGCCTGGACTAGAGGGCTGCGGGTAAAATCTCAATTTTTATAATCTCTCTCCTGGCCTTAATGCATCTCCATATCAATAGGTGTTTCCAGGGGGTGGAGAGAAATAGTCCATCTCCATATCAATAGGTGATTACAAAGGTTGGGGGGAGAGAGTGCATATCTGAACCAGAGAGATTTGGTAGGGTCCCTTTTTGCATCTGGGTTGAGAGAGACACAGGCAAGCAAAAGGGCACAACTGCTTGTAAGCAATAAACGAGTTTCTCCCACTTTATTTCTCCCTGGAATTACAAGAGCATTTGAGGGCAACTCTCAGTGTTAGACCCCATTCCTTACCCCCTGCTCTCCCAGCCAGTGCTCTATGTTGGATCAAACACAAAACATGGAGAGTTTATGGCTACCTTTTTGCTGGGGTGTTTCCATCTCAGTCTGGCATTTCTTCTCCTGGGAGCCCTTAGGATTCTCATGCAAACTGCATGCCTGGTGGCCTGCCTTGATAGACCCCACAGTTCTTTAGGTGAGTAGCAGATGAACAGCGCTATTAGGGAGACTTGAAGGCCATTTAGGTCTTACATCGCTTTGCGTCCTGTTTACATATATGACTTGCTTTTGCTATTTCTAAGTCACGTTTTCATTCCCGGGGTGGGAATTAGGAGAGAGGAGAGGAGGCCGCACAACTCAGGAATGTCATGGAAAAACCAGCACCATATCAATCTCTCTTCTTATGATTGCTTACATTAAATTCTCTTATCTCTAGAAGCCCATCTTTTCTGCTCCCTTTCCCTTTCCCTACTGTCATTTATGACCACAGTCTGCTATACCCACTGGCTTCCTAAAGAAATAAAGAATCAGTAGGAGCTGATTGGAATTTTTCAAATGCATAGGAACAGCAGGACACAGTAAGCGGTGATTGGGTGTGCTAGACCCTGGCAGTGGCTTGTATCAAACAGGGGTGTGTGTGTGTGTCTTCCTGATTATTGCCCTCTAATTACCCCTACAGGTGGAGGGTAAAAGGGGTAGGGTACTTAGAGCTTTTAAGTAAATGGTTTCCCACCACAGCTCATTGGCAAGTGATTAAAATGCAAATTCCTCTCACTCACTAGGTAGAATGGGGCTTTGATGTATCCTTTTGTTGGGTGGTGGTTGGAGGGGTAAGAATCAACAGCTGATTTCTAATGAGGGCTCCTCAGCAGAGACTGCTTCACTTCTGGGCTCTCAGGCAGTTTTGTGGAGCACTGAATTTTGGGCAGGAGAACCAGGGCACCTGGAGGAAAGAGCTGGCTCTGCCCGGCAGGCAGGCCTATGTGGTGTGAAGATTGTTTAGGCAGAGAAGGGTTCTTTCTCTCCATTTGCAGTGTTTTGGCTTGAGTGCATGTTTGTTAAGGATGAAAACTTGTCTTGCTCCAAGGGTGAGAATATGGGATCTCTCCTTAGAAGGCATAATCAGAGAAGTTGTGAGGGCTGTCACTCTGAAGGGAAACATCTGCTCCAGGTTCTCAGCTTCTATTCTACATCACCCAAAACCCATAGCCATGCCTTTTCAGCTAATTTAAGGCAGTCTAAAGACAGCAGTTTCCAAGGGGTCTGTGAATGGACTTGTTAGGCAGAAAGACACATGAGTGGGCTGAAAAGAGGGTAGAGCCCGCTGAGAACTCAGGGAGTTGATCAGAAAAAGCTGGAGGGCCAGAAAGGGTACAGAGTTAATGCCCTTTGCGATATGAGTTCATGCCATGCGCTCTGGATCTGGGCTGACCTTGAGACTTGCTTTGGCTAATGCAGGTGAGATAAGGCAGAGACATGGGACGAGCATCATGATTAATTCTCCTAAAAATGCTGAGATATGAATAGCATAGTAAGAACAAGAGGAACTTGTTTTAAAGAGAGGATTCCATTTTGAAAGAGAATTGGGAAGTTAGCTACCTGGCATATTCTTTGGTAATCAGCCAACAACCTCTTAAGGCAAAGCAAGCAGTCTTAACTGATAATGTTCCCAGTGCTGGGAGATAGTCACTGTCTTGGAGAATAAGGACGTTTATCCTGCAGAATTATCTAGAGGACTGACTCTGGATGGTGACATAATGTCTCAGTGGAGATATGCACCATGAGACCACAAGTCAAGCCTACACCCAATGACCCCCAACCCTACCGTTTACCTCATTCATGAAGACCTTGCAAGACAGAATCCTATAACCCCTTAAGTGCATTTGCTTTCTGAGGTTGCCCGCACTCCCCTTTCTTGGAATGCGTTTTTTCAAAAGACTTCTTACTGCTTAACTTACTACGGTTTGTCTCCGTTCTCTTCCAGAAGAATCTTTGTTACTTTGCTATTTCATTCCGTTTTCCAGACTTTAAGCACAAGTCTTCACTCTCTCCGTCCTACTTCAAATAAGTAGGGAGGGGGTACTGAGAGCTCTGATTTGAGCTTGCAAGTTCCCATCAGTGATCTTCCCTCCCTCTCTGCTTTATTCAAGTAAACCTGCCTTTGTCTGCCTTGACTCTGGCCTGCACCTCACTTGGTGAGAAGGAAAAAAATAAAACTTTTGCTCTGCTTCAGTACTGTGTCTCTGCCCTTCAGTTCTTTGTTAAGGTAGGGACAGGAACTGAGGAGAGCAGACTCAACCCCACCACAGATTTAATGTGTAGTTTAAATGTATGTCATATACCGTTTGTTTATGTCAAGAAATCAGATGAGAGTGATTTTTAGGAATTCTCCAAAATGTGAGGGAGGATTTTTGGTCTGGAGTTATGCTGTGCATTCCTGTAGCCATTAGCTACAGTTGGCTAGTGGGCACTTGAAATGTGGCCACTTCAAATCGGGATGTGTTATGAGGATAACATGTGCATTGGATTTCGAAGAATTCATAAGCAAAAAGGAATGTGAAATAACTCATTCATAATTGTTTAACAGTGATTCCATGTTGAAATAATATTTTGGATATACTGAGATAAATAAAATATACTAAAATTAATTTCACTAATTTTAAACTTTTTAAAGTTTGGCTGCTAGAAACTGTAAAATGATGAATGTGTCTCAGATAGTATGTCGGTTGGACAGCACCAGGCAGGATTTCATTATAATTCTCTTCTCTGCATAAGATTCCGTTTTCCCACTAGAGGGAGATGTGTTCCAGCTTCAGGAAGCCTGTTGATTAGCATCTAAACCTCACTGCTTCTGAACGTACACTTTTAAAAAAGAAGAAAAAGAACTCAGGTTTCTGCTTTGTTTCAGTTCTGCGTAATTCTGATGTTTCTGGAGGTTGCTCTTGGTATGAAACTGAAGCCAAAACACAAGGGGCAGGAGACAGAGAGGTTTTTCCACCCTCTTTGTGTTAATGAATTAGGAGGTTGCTGTTACTTTTTTGCTGGATTGCAGTAGCTTGCTGTTTGTTTGTGACCTGATTCCTGGGACTTGAATCTGTGCACGATGTAGTATGTGTGTGCGTGTGCACACACACACACACACACCACGTGGTGCGTGTGCAGCTGTAACAGAGAGGCCAGGGCCCTGCTGCAGTCACACCCCTCCACAGCACCTGCTGGACCACCTGGAGTGCAGTGTGAATGTGTCTCAGAGCTGTGCGCTGTGGCACCTCGATTCCTCTCCCTTTCCTGTTGTTCCTGGGGGTAGTAGTGCCTGTGTTGGAGGCTGGGGCAGCTGTTTGCATCCAATGTGTTTGAATCTGCCCTTGATCCTACTCTGAAATCAGCATCATTTCTTGATTATGTTTTGGTGATTACACACTTTTCCTGGTTTTCTTTTAGTTTTTCTGGGTAGCTCCTTTTTGGTTCTGTGTTTTTTAATATTTTTGGGTCCAATAATCACTGATGTGCACTTTTCTTGTCTGTGCACTCTGTGCCTTTTTGGGTGATCTCAGTCATTCTGGAGGCTTCATCACTCCCCTTATTCTGAACACTCCTAAGTCCGTATCTCTAACTCAGGTATCTCCTTGGAGCTCCATCCATACTCATTCGGCCGCCTCCTGGATGTCACCTAGACACCCAAACTCAGCCCCATGGCACTCCTTACATCCTATATCTTGGCATTCATCAACACTGTTGTGGTTTATCTGTTTGTCTGTCTTACCCAGTGAACAGCAAGTCCCACAAGGGCAAAGACCAAGTCAATCTTGTTCTGTTTCATCCCTAGTATTTCATACCATGCCTGGTTATTATACACGCTTAAGAACTATTTGAATGAAGATATTGCAATACCTTTTGTTTTAAACCAATTGTATTGTTTATTTATACTTATAACCATTGTATAATTCCATTTTATAATCTTGCTAGCATTATGCCATATCATGGGGTTATGATCACCATCATTTTGTGGCATGGTCTATTAAAAAAAATGTTCACCTCCTGTACAAGTGGGGCATTTGCATGAATCCCATACCGTGGTTCCCTGTGCTGGAAGGTTTCTTCAACTCCTTTCCTTTTGGGGCCCTTATTACAATTGAAGGAGAAATTTCCATCAGTCCTACCATGTATTTCCAGGAACTTAGGTCACAGAAAACTGCAGCGGAAGGTCAAGGAGTGTGACATGTTTCCATGCCTGTAGTTCAGTCCATCAGCAGCTTTTCCAGGACATGTTCCAATTTCATTTAGTGCCTCTCCTATGAAACCAGCTCGGTTTTATTTAGATTTGTGACTAAACACTAATGGACACTGTTTTTCTTGTCAGAACATGAAGAGGAACTGGACCAAGAATTTGACCTGGAAACTGGCCTTTTATTTGGAGGACTAAAGAAGGTACCGTGTGGATAAATGATGAAGCTTCTAGGTTTTCAAACCTGGTTTCAGCATTTTGCATCGCTTTTGTATTTGACGTTGGTTCAGGCATAGTACTCAGCAACGACCGGAATTAAGTACCTTTCCCTTCGTAAAGGCGTGAGCGCGCCAGGTTGAGTAGGACATTCCCCAGGGTCTTTATCTTCTTGTCCGTCTTTATCCTGTCTTGTTCTCTCAAAGACACCAGAAATCTGATGCTATAACCATTTGTTTATGGGAATTTCACTTTTTGTAAAGTTCAGAAGGTTCCTTCCTGACCGAGCTATCTCTATTAGAATCACATGTCAGCCCGGGACACCCCCTATACTATGTGGCCACGATGGGAGCCTCCTTCTTCCCGCCTCTGCACGTCTGGCCGTCCCCACCACTGCAGAACCTGCTTGGAATCCCTTGCTCTCCCCTCCCCTGGTTCTGCGGTGGCAGCAGCAGGCTGGGCCATTTATCTTCTGCTGCAGGTCACTGCGCCTGCTTAGGTAGCAGACAGGGGGCCGCTGTTCTGTGTGTACCTTGTTGCTCTTCTGGATTTGACAGCACGTCTGTTCTGTCATGTGCCGTGGGTACGTACCGGGCCTTCCTCTTCCATTTGAGAGACACTAGGCCACTCATTCTCTCCCAGCAGAGCTCCTGGCCTCTTGAGGCCGGGGTCTTTCTCATGTCTCCTCTTTCAGTTTCCCAGGACCTCATTTCAGTAATGACTTGGGTCATTGCGGGAGGGCCAGGATCCGGCTCACGATCTGGGCTCAGGTCGAGGCGAGTGATGACTGTGTATTTGTTTTTCTAAGCCTTTTGATAATCTTAACAATGAGATCAACACCTTGCTTTTTACTGTTTTTGTGCTAAGTGTGTTGTGTGCCAGATGCTTTGTAAGTCCTGTCAGCTTTTGTGGGCTGGCTTGGGATATAAAATAATGCTTGCCAAGTTCCCAACACCTGACACCCAAATGACTTCTGGAAGACAATTCGTGTCTGAACTGGGCACTGCCTGTACAGATTTTTTCTACCTTGAGAGGTGCAGACCTTGTTTAGAATTGTAGCAAATTTACTTCAACTTCCATTTTGACTTTCTAGTGTAACCTGTCCCTTCTTTCCAGCTCTGGCTCTGTACAGAGCCATCTATCTATCCTTCTATCTGAAAGACCCAAGTTTGCCTGGGACTGTACAGAGTCCTGCCCTGCATGGGGTGCCATTTCTGGATTTTATTGCTCTACCCACCACACATTTCCATAAAAAGTAGGCTATAAATTAAATTTTCATTCATTGCACCCATTTCTAAATATTTCAGATTTAAGTCCTTTTTAGGATTATTAGTGAGACATGTAAGATGGGTGGTATTGTGCCCACTTCAGAGATGAGGAAATTTGGGAAGCTCTTAAACAGTGGAATTTAAAGTGGAGCAGGAGATAGCCCCTGTAGGGGTCTGGAGCCTACTCTTTAGAAACACTCCACTATTGGGTCTTTTACAACATGAAAAAATGGTGAAATTTTTTTTTTCTCTTAGAGTCACAGTTCAGATAACACAAGATTGTTGTTTGCTGAGCAAAAATAAGCAAACCCATTTTAGACTGAGAGACTTTTAGCTGAAAAGAAGCAAGTGTGAGGCAGTATGAGAAGCCAAAGGGAGAGTCAGGCCCTAACAAGTTCTGGAGCGACCACGGATTTCACTGTCTGGGGCAGGCCCAGCCCAGTTGTGTGTTGCTGCTTTGAGACAAAAGGACTTTGTCTTTGCTGACGTCCCAGCTCCTGCCACTCCACCAGGTCCAGCTGCTTGATTCCTTGCCAAGGCTCCAGAGTCCTGGGGAGATGACCTCTCCTCCGCATTCTCCAGGACAGCCTCCCATCCCACCCCGTACCAGGGCGCGGGGCAGGGGGTGTCAGCATTCAGGCCAACCCTGCTTCCGTGAGAAACTGCATGAGGCACAGATCCAAGGACTCAGTCTTCTTGCATCCTGAAAAGATGCTCCTCTGCCCATCTGACCATCCATCCATCTATTGGTGCTATCCCTTAAATGTTAGGGTTGCTAAACTCAGCACTACTGAGATTGTAGACCAGATCAGTCTTCTTGTGGGGAAGCTGTTCTGTACATTGTGGGCTGTTTGGAGCAGCCCTGGGCTCTACCAGCAGATGCCAGCAGCAACTGCTGCCCCAAGTCACGACAATCAAAAGTGTGTCCGGCCATTGCTTCATGTCTCTGAGGACAGCTGGTCTACAGCAGTACTTGGGGGCTTTGCCCCCACTGCCTTGATCATGCTGATTTGCCATGTCTTGCCTTTGTTCATCCTGTTTCCTCTTCTGGACTGTGCCTCACCCCTTTTCACTCTGGTGCTTACTAGTCACATCGAGCCCAGCCTTCTCCCTGTCACAGAAGCATTGCCTGGACCTCTTAAGTTGGGCTTGTGCTAATATTCCTGACACTTCTCTGTCTCCTTCTTTATCATTTTTCATAGATACTGCTTTTAGTGAGTGTGTTTCTGAGCCCAAGTCTGTACTGAGTGCTGGGGACAGACAGACTAGGCTCCTGTGGTCGTGTCTCCTGGTGGGGCAGACTGACAGTAAGCAAATGGACAGACCTAACAGCCACAGACAGACTGGGCTAAATGATATGGAAGAAATAAACAGGGTGTTATGATAGTAATGCTTTGGATTGTATCTTGTACCCTATTAATGATAAGTATATTTGTACAGTTTTGTTTTATATTATCCATCCTCCTCTAGACTGTGAGCCCCACAGGTGTAGGGCTGGGCTTTAATTATTCCTGTATCTTCGGGGCCTGGCACAGAGCAGGTGAGTGTTTCATTGAGTTTAGCTGCAGGAAAGAATGAATAATGAATGCTGTGCCAGGCTGCAGCACTGGAGTAAAATGCATCGGTCCTGAGTGCATCTGGGTAGACGTGTAGGTAAATGCTGAGCAGGACAGGGTTTACAGTCAGAGCAGGGAGAGACCACTGTGGGCACCAGCAATCGCCAACTGCTTCTGACCTTCACCTGAGCTTCACAGAATGGTGGGATTTGGTGAGGTCATCAGTAGAGGAGGTGCTGTCTCAGAGGGGCTCACGGTGGTTGGAAGAGGGAAGCAGGTGTTACGGAGGGGGTGTCCCAAGGTGCTATTGAAGGGGAGCTGGGCCTGATCACAGTCCCCCAAGTTTTGATGATGTTGGAGTTTGGAGGGGTGGAGCCCAAACCAGGAATGCTTCTGGGCCTTCTGATTTTTTTGCTGTAAAGCTGAGTGCACTTGCTGGGATGCCAGCTGTGGTGGGGGAACCCGTGTAGGTGCAGGGATGAAGGACTGCCCAGATCCCATGTGCTGTGACACTTGCATCCTGTTTTGCAAGGTCTGCTTTTCCAGGCTCAGGGGTGCCTCCCCCTGCAGGCTGCAGCGGCCTCCTGGAGAAGTCGTGAGCTGGGAGTCTGTGTGTGGCCAGGGATGGGTCCAGCCTGGTGCCTTTCCAGTAGGGCCGTTCTCTGTCTTGGTGTTTGATGGTCCCCTTTTCTCTTTTCTTGCTAGTCTTCTTGGCAGTGGTTCCAAGGGGAGAAGGGAAACTCTGTAATGCACACATTCCTGGAGTGTAGTAAACATGTTTTTAGACAGACTGAATCGCATTGATACAAATGAAGCTTATGTTAGGTTGTACTGTCATGAATTTTTTTTCCTTTTATTTTTATTTCTGATTCAAAATAGTTGGTGTCATGGAAAGAGAACAGGCTTGGAGTTGGATGGACTTGACTTCAAAATGCAGTTTGCTTTATTTTGGAAAATCATTTACCTTCCCTGAGCCTTAGTTTTATTATCTGGAATATGGGAATGGGAGGTTGTAGGGGAACAGGTGCTGCATATAAAACACCCAGCATGTATGTGCTTGGTGCAGAGTAGTTGCCCAGGGCATGTTGTTGTGGTTACTGTTATTTTTTTCCTTCCATAGATGCTGATGTCTTTGTTTCAGAGTTAAGATTTGCTGATTCCCCCTCTCCGGCAAGGAGGTAATGTTCTATGGAGAAACATTTAAATCTAGAAGGGATTTGCCACTAAAAGGAGCTCTCAAGCCTAATGCATCACGAAGAGTTTTACATGTAAAACTCTTCACATGTGAGTTTTACATCAATTCCTCATTTCTTGCCCAAGAAATTCCTGTCACAATTTCCTGTGATAGGATATGTGTAAATAAGAAGTAGAATCAGAGAGGAATTTTCAGTGTCTGTTAGAAGGGTTGCAGGAAAAGACGAGATCAAAGAAAGGAAACTTGATCACTTAGGCCTTTGAATGTGAAAAGAGGTACTTTTCTGAAGTAGACACAAATTTTAGGAACTCAGGTTTTGCCTAGAGAGATTTTAAGCTTCAGCTTGCTTGTAAATCCTCTGTATTTCAATACTTCAGAAAACAAGAAGCTTTGTTCGGATTCATTTAACAAATATTCATTGAGGACCTACTGACTAAGAGGCTGCCAGGCAGGTTCTGGGTGCCTGGAGGCCTGGAGGTAAGTGAGGCAGCCATCCACGAGGCATGCAGAAACAGAAGGTGCATATCACCCGGACTCCCAGGCATGGAAGCTGAGGTTTTGGGAGACTGGGGAAATATGGGTACAGTTAATGGCATGCATAACAATGTGGCTTTGGGAGAGTAATTCAGCTTAGCTGGCAGGCTGAATGCGAGGAGGGGGATGACACAGGACAGAGGCTGGATTGTAAGGCCATTGGGTGCCATGTGTGGAGTTAGGACGTGATTCAGAAGGCATTGGACAGTTACAGAAGGCGTTCAGGCCATTGTCATTCCTTCTCTGGACTCCTGGGAGTCCTGTGATGTCCCTCCTTGCCTGCCCTGGCGTCCTCCTTAGTTTACCTCCCCTCCCCGCCTCAAGATTTGTGCCTTCCTGTAGTTAAATTTCCTGGAACGTATGTCTCCTAATGTTGCTTTAAAACCCATTCATGGCTCCCCACTTCTGACAGTACAAAGTCTAGACTCTGTAGCTGACACTCAGGACCATTTGGCACCTTCACCTCCTCGTAGTCGCCCTGCATTACTAAGTAACAGATCGCCTGCTGTTCTTGGAAGGCACTCGCCATTCCTTACATGGGACACTTGCTGCGGACTGGTGCGCCCTTCCTCATTGACCAGGTGACACCCCCGCATGGAGCCTTCCCTGACTCCTCCCCCCCGTAGGTGTTCATTTCTCCCTTCTGTCAATTCCCAGGCCTCTTTCCTGACCGCGTGTTATAGAACAGTTTCCTGTTTTAGTTGTAGACAGCCTTTCATCCCTGCCTCCCCGTGCCTGACAGTAGGTGTCCAGCAGTGTAGTTTGGGCTACAGTGAACATGCCTTTCGGGTTGGGGGCTTCTGGTAAAGGAGCCTCAGTAATGTTTGCCTTGTTCCATGTGGCTAACCTCCGGCCCGTGTAGGCCTGACCTGGTTTGCATTAAGCTGAAGCCCCTTCAAGGTGCTTCCAGTGTTCCTGTCATGTCTCTGCCTCCCTTCCTCTGCTGGGGACAGGTTACTAAGCAGTTTGGCTGTGGGTGTGAGCCTGTCCTTATTAACAGAAAACTGGCTTATGCAGCTTTGCCCCTTCACAGAGGGGCTCCTCAACAGAGGCTGATTCTTGTGCCCTGTACCAGTCCTTTCAGGCAAACGGAATGTGGTCTGAAGAATCTTCAGATGGCAGGGGCCAGAAACTCACAGACTGGTGATGTGAGGAAGGTTCATGAGCCCACACTGGGATTGGATTCCCTCTTGTTAACGCAGAGAACTCCTGCTCTTTACCTGTCAGTACACTGTTTCTTGTCTAGTCTCATCACTGCTGGATTTCCTTCTTGATATTTGGATGATTTGTAGCTAGGCAGGAATTTAGTGAGGTGGTAGTGATTTCTGGGGGATGCGACCAGTGGAAATGTATCTCTCTGCCTTCTGTAGAAAGAGGATCTGGCAAGGCAAACGGATCCACATCAGATTGGCTTATTAGCTCTTAGACACGAAGTCCCCTGCTCTGCTCTAAAAAGTTCCTCTCTCCTTTTTATCTATTAGTTCATCAAAAATACTACTTGTTTCATTATAAATGTCCTTGAAGAAGCCAGAGGAGAGAAGGTGACGTTAGAACCAAGGGTTTAGTTCTACAAAGTCAAAGATCAAGTTGGTGTGTGAGAGAGAGAGAGGGGAGAGAGAGAGAGTTTCCCCATGAGTACTTAGTAAAATCTTGAGGTGACGTATAGGTTTTGAATGGTAAGAAATTTCTCAGCCACAAACCAGTCACTTTACAAATGACTATGTGCTTTCCAACTGCTTTGTGGCCCAGGATGCCATAGATTCTTGGTGTTAAGAGAAGTAACAGGTATATTTTTTTCTGTCTTCAAGAAGCTTATAGTTAATCTGAAAACACCAGGGTGATGTATACCTTAAAATAGGGGTGATGCTCTTGACTATTTAACAAAGGGAAGATGCACCAATCAAGCTGAACAGACACCAGCTGTATACAGTCAGGACAACAGGCCCTATTGGTGTGTCCTGCCTGGAAATCAGCCCTGGCATTACATTTATTTATTTATTTATTTATTTATTTTTAATATAATTTATTTTATTATCATTAATTTACAATTACATGTGCAATATTACGATTATTAAACTACCCCTTCATCAGGTCCCCCCCACCAACCCCATTACAGTCACTGTCCATCAGCGTAGTGAGATGCTATAGAATCACTACTTGTCTTCTCTGAGTTGTACTGCCCTCCCCGTGCCCCCCCAACATTACATCTGCTGATCGTAATGCCCTTTTTCCCCCTTATCCCTCCCTTCCCGCCCATCTTCCCCAGTCCCTTTCCCTTTGGTAACTATTAGTCCATTCTTGGGTTCTGTGAGTCTGCTGCTGTTTTGTTCCTTCAGTTTTTTTCTTTGTTCTTATACTCCACATATGAGTGAAATCATTTGATACTTGTCTTTTTCGGCTTGGCTTATTTCACTGAGCATAATACCCTCTAGCTCCATCCATGTTGTTGCAAATGGTAGGATTTGTTTTCTTCTTATGGCTGAATAATATTCCATTGTGTATATGTACCACCTCTTCTTTATCCATTCATCTACTGATGGACACTTAGGTTGCTTCCATTTCTTGGCTATTGTAAATAGTGCTGCAATAAACATAGGGGTGCATCTGTCCTTTTTCAAATTGGGCTGCTGCATTCTTAGGGTAAATTCCTAGGAGTGGAATTCCTGGGTCAAATGGTATTTCTATTTTGAGTTTTTTGAGGAACCTCCATACTGCTTTCCACAATGGTTGAACTAATTTGCAGTCCCACCAGCAGTGTAGGAGGGTTCCCTTTTCTCCACATCCTCGCCAACATTTGTTGTTGTTTGTGTTTTGGATGTTGGCCATCCTCACTGGTGTGAGGTGATATCTCATTGTGGTTTTAATCTGCATTTCTCTGATGATTAGCGATGTGGAGCATCTTTTCATGTGCCTGTTGGCCATCTGAATTTCTTCTTTGGAGAAGTGTCTATTCATGTCCTCTGCCCATTTCTTAATTGGATTATTTGCTTTCTGTTTGTTAAGGTGCATGAGTTCTTTATATATTTTGGATGTCAACCCTTTATCAGATACGTTTTTTATGAATATATTCTCCCATACTGTAGGATGTCTTTTTGTTCTACTGATGGTGTCCTTTGCTGTACAGAAGCTTTTCAGCTTGATATAGTCCCACTTGTTCATTTTTGCTTTTGTTTCCCTTGCCTGGGGAGATATGTTCATGAAGAAGTTGCTCATGTTTATGTCCAAGAGATTTTTGCCTATGTTTTTTTCTAAGAGTTTTATGGTTTCATGACTTACATTCAGGTCTTTGATCCACCTTGAGTTTACCTTTGTGTATGGGGCTAGACAGTAGTCCAGTTTCATTCTCTTACATGTAGCTGTCCAGTTTTTCCAACACCAGCTGCTGAAGAGGCTGTCATCTCCCCATTGTATATCCAAGGCACTTTTATCAAATATTAATTGACTGTATATGTTTGGGTTAATGTTTGGATTTTCTATTCTGTTCCACTGGTCTGTGGGTCTGTTTTTGTGCCAATACCAAATTGTCTTGATTACTGTGGCTTTGTAGTAGAGCTTGAAGTCAGGGAGTGTAATTCCCCCTGTTTGTTTCCTCCTTCTCAGGATTGCTTTGGCTATTCGGGGTCTTTTGTGGTTCCATATGAATTTTAGAATTATTTGTTCCAGTTCATTGAAGAAAGCTGTTGGTAGTTTGATAGGGATTGCATTGAATCTGTAGATTGCTTTAGGTAGTATAGCCATTTTGACAATATTTATTCTTCCTAGCCAAGAGCATGGGATGCATTTCCATTTGTTAGTGTCCTCTTTAATTTCTCTTAGGAGTGTCTTGTAGTTTTCAGAGTACAGGTCTTTCACTTCCTTCGTTAGGTTTATTCCTAGGTATTTTATTCTTTTTGATGCAATTGTGAATGGAATTGTTTTTCTGATTTCTCTTTCTGTTAGTTCATCATTAGTGTATAGGAAAGCAACAGATTTCTGTGTGTTAATTTTGTATCCTGCAACTTTGCTGAATTCAGATATTAGTTCTAGTAGTTTTGGAATGGAATCTTTAGGGTTTTTTATGTACAGTATCATGTCATCTGCAAATAGTGACAATTTGACTTCTTCTTTACCAATCTGGATGCCTTGTATGTCTTTGTTTTGTCTGATTGCTGTGGCTAGGACCTCCAGTACTATGTTGAATAACAGTGGAGAGAGTGGGCATCCTGTCTTGTTCCCGATCTTAGATGAAAAGCTTTCAGCGTCTCGCCGTTAAGTATGATGTTAGCTGTGGGTTTGTCATATATAGCCTTTATGATGTTGAGGTACTTGCCGTCTATACCCATTTTGTTGAGAGTTTTAATCAGGAATGGATGCTGAATTTTGTCAAATGCTTTTTCAGCATCTATGGAGATGATCATGTGGTTTTGTTCTTTTTGTTGATGTGGTGGATGATGTTGATGGATTTTCGAATGTTGTACCATCCTTGCATCCCTGGGATGAATCCCACTTGATCATGGTGTATGATCCTCTTGATGTATTTTTGAATTCGGTTTGCTAATATTTTGTTGAGTATTTTGCATCTACGTTCATCAGGGATATTGGTCTGTAATTTTCTTTTTTGGTGAGGTCTTTGCCCAGTTTTGGTATTAGAGTGATGCTGGCTTCATAGAATGAGTTTGGAAGTATTCCCTCCTCTTCTATTTTTTGGAAAACTTTAAGGAGAATCGGTGTTATTTCTTCTCTATATGTCTGGTAGAATTCAGAGGTGAATCCATCAGGCCCGGGGTTTTGTTCTTGGGTAGTTTTTTGATTACCAATTCGATTTCGTCACTGGTGATTGTCTGTTTAGTTTTTCTGTTTCTTGCTTGGTCAGTCTTCTAAGGTTGTGTTTTCCTAAGAAGCTGTTCATTTCTTCTATGTTTTCCAGCTTGTTAGCATATAGATTCTCATAATATTCTCTTATAATTCTTTGTATTTCTGTGGGGTCCATCGTTATTTTTCCTTTCTCATTTCTGATTGTGTTTATGTGTGTAGATTCTCTTTTTCTCTTAATGAGTCTGGCTAGGGGTTTATCTATTTTGTTTATTTTTCAAAGAACCAGCTCTTGGTTTTATTGATTTTTTCTATTGTTTTATTCTTCTCAATTTTATTTATTTCTTCTCTGATCTTTATTATGTCCCTCCTTCTGGTGACTTTGGTCCTCATTTGTTCTTCTATTTTCAATTTCAGTAATTGTGTCTTTAGACTATTCATTTAGGAATGTTCTTCCTTCTTTATATAGGCCTGGATTGCAATATACTTTCCTCTTAG